>JFFI01001003.1:0-44064 GCA_001563125.1 Colletotrichum salicis | reverse complement strand
ATGTTCACGTCTGCTTTCAGTACATATTATATTCTATTTGTAAAATAGGGGCCTTAGTTAGTTCTTGAGATGACGCCTTATTCTAGTATCTATATGGCACTCTCATTGTGCAATTGTAAGGTGAAGTGTCTTGTGGGTCTACGAGCGGTTTATGTATAGTTACTAAAATACGATAGCCTGAGTAGCATGAAGTCGAAGCCCGCTGTAATTAAACCGCACCTATAGAGTACTTTGTAGATGTCGTCTCTTGACTGCAATGAGAAACAGTACCCGCTGTGGGTAACAGCGCATATTTGCACGAAAATTACTTCCGGATTATGACGTACACACGTACTTATAATTTTGTACTCCGTACCCGGAGAGACCGGAAGGGCGGGTCGGCCCTCTGGGGAATAATCAAATAAACTTCAACATTAGAGAACATACCTGAGAGCCCACTGCTGGTCACAAAGTTTGACCGGTTGGTGTTTGCAAAGAACTCTAGGGGTTAATCTCCCATCTCCTTAATAGGCTTTGTGATAGAAGTCTATGAGCAGCGAGACAACATATTGTACCTGATCGTTGATCAACACGACGCCCTGCCTTTCGCAGGCCCCAGCCACTATGGCATCAAAGAAGCTGCTGTGAGGCCGAATATATAAAGTAGACAAGCCGCACTGATGAGGGTGGCAGGTCTGCTTTATGCTGTAGACATGAGCGCATCGATCATAATCAACCCGCAACATGAGTCGCTGTTTCTTATTTTTTGCAGTCTTTTGTTGGATCGCTGCCCATGTGGCCTCAGCGGCTAGGGTTGCAATCATCTTGACGGACTCAAAGATGGACGACAAGGCTGGCGTTGCTGTCGCACTCATGAAAAACGATGCCGAAAACCCTACCAAGCCTCAATACGACCGCATTATCTTAGTCTTTACGGGCGCCGAAGACCGCAGCAAAATGGGCCTTGCGATGTCCGAGTATCTAACCCGCGCCGAGAAGCATCAGCCTTCTTTACCTGCTGGGTGGGAAACCCGAATTACATGGCTTCAGACAAGAACCAATGTTCTGGGTCAGGCCGCGCCCCATGAAAGCTGGTACAAGAATCTTCGACCGGCCAAGGAGCTCCCTGTGGCAACTGGAGAGGCTTTGACAGCAGAAGTCGCGAACGTTGGCAGAGATACTTCCATCGATATCTTTCAAGTCGCACCCTGCGAAGACAATGACGTTTGGGAATTCGTCGATGCGTTGCCCAATATCAACGTTTACCATCTCTTCTTTGGTTACAACTCGCGACAAGGCATCGCCACTGACGACATGAGCCAAGAGGATAGACTGGCTCTATCCCAGAGGCAAGTTCAGTTTCACAAAACTCTCCAGGCACGCCTCAGCGACAATCATCCCGGCGCTCGGGTGATATTTACCCAAAACGTCCCATCTTTTGCCAACGCCGGAGCCGGCTCTCAGGATCTGTCATGGTGCAGAAAGTTTTTCCCGGAAGAGGACATATTGATGGCGTTGAGGGATCCTTTCTGGACTGGCCTCATTACACTGGCCAATAAGTACGCCAACGAAGCAACGAGACTACAACAAATACCCGCTTCGCCTGACGAATTCATGACTCAAGTTGTGTCTGCTCGATTGAAGGATACGCCTCTACGAGGTCAAATCTTAGACATGCTCAAGGATGCTGTATTGAACCCACAGTTTGCACAGGACGCACCAAGGTGTAAGACAATGTCAGTTTCCTTTAAAGAGATACATTCCACTAAAGACTCTCTCTCCAGCGTACTCCCGTGTCCAGTATATCTTAGTCGAAGAATTCACCGGGATACCGGCGCCAACTCTAGAGCTGGGAGACGCGAACCACATGGCGATCGTCATGCAGTATCTTGATAACGAGAACAAGGACCAAGATACTTATGCAATGAGGCTTCTACCAGCCTTGTGCGACATAAGCGAGGAGAACCCGACTCAACCTCCCCGTGTCTCAGCAGGAGCTCCAGCTGATCAAAGTCCAGATGGATGGGTACTTGCCGGGTGCAACATCCAAGAGACAAGAAGCTACATAGAGGGGCTGTTTGAGAACAAAGGATTATGATGAACATGCTAGTAGGTGCATGTACTCATTGCGGGAACAGATTGTCACATGCAGGCTGTCAGCTTGGGAAATTATCCTCACATTGGAGCCCAAGTACTTTAGTAAAGCTCACAGAGTTTTTAATGTTCTATTCACACTGTTTTCTATCCTAGCACTATCTTTGTGACTCTACATTTTGTCGTGGAGGGCAAATTTACTTTTCCCTCTCAGAGCTTTGCCGTACTTAGGGAACAGCCAAGGAAAGGGCATCATGGCAACTGTAAGAAATGCAAGAAAACTTGTTGCCCATTGGTGGCCGAGCTTATCGTACATCTGTACGCCAAATAATGGAAACGCAGCTAGGATATTCGCATAAAGTTAGAGGACTCAAAAGCTCGCGATGATAGCGAAGATATTGATGACTTACCCGAAAACAAGCACCTAGTCAGTCCGTTAGACGCCAGTGCAGATGCAGAATACTTTGCGTATGCATCGATCTAGAAGTATGCTTAGTACATAGAAGTTATGAGATAGAAAGCCATCCAGTTGACGTACGAGAAAGGTATAAATGCCAGTAAAGGCTAGGACAGTTCTGTGAGAGTAGATCAGTTAGCTGGTGCTTTGGTGAAAAGATGAACACCTTAAATGTAGCCTTCAAGATAGGTAGGAGCAACGAAAAGAAAGGAGAGATTCTGAACATCTTCTCGACTTGATTTATGCATGTTCAACGGAGTAAGGTAGTTGGACTCACCCGCAGCCGAAAACACCGGTACCAATTATAGGAACTATCCAATGGATATCGGGACTTATCGTCCGACCGAACCAGAACAGCCCAGTGGGTATGAAAAACGCGCCCAATATGGCTGGTGGTAGACGAAATTCCGGCTCGCTAGCCCCTTGTTTCTCCACAAGTCGCGTGCGGATATTGGACCAGACTGGTGATGATGCTGCTGCCAAAAACATGACCACAATGATGCCAAGAAACGTGAGACCACCTTGCCATAGGTTCATTCCATACTCCGTTCGGAAGAGGCGTGGAAATGCCAGGAAGAACAAGTACAGTATGGCAAGTAGAATGGCTGAGTATACGTTGAGGCAGAGGCACATGGGCTCCAGGAAGTTAAATTGTAGTGGCCGTAGCATGGAGGCTGCAATGATGGAAGCCTAAGGTTCCTGGGCATCTCCGCTCCGATTCTCCGTCGGCGCTCGATACCTGTCGTCGCCAGTTTGCTGGCGGAGATGTTTCGCCTTCATGTATAATCTAATAGGATGAAAGGTCTCAGGCGTGAAGAACACAATAATGGCCATTAATACCGAAGACCATATGATCATGATATAGTAGGTCCATCGCCAGTTGATATTATAGTTGATGAATCCGCCAACAATAGGGCCCACGCAAGGTCCCATGAACGGCACCAACGACACAAGGGACATGGGGTGTTGGATTTGGTGTGGTAGGAAGATGTCTCCCACGGTCCCTCCTGACACTGATAGAAAGGTGCCGCCAAAGGCGCCACAGAAAAACCGAGTAACCAGGATGGTCTGGATATTCTTTGCGACTGCTGATGGAATTGTCGAAAGGATGAAAAGAGACCATGTACCGAGATAGATGGGACGTCGTCCATAATACTCACTCAAAGGGCTGATCATTGGTGGTCCGAAGGCAATGCCTAAAAGGAACGTCGAAAGTCCAAGGGTAGAAACAAGAGATGACGTGCCAAACTCAGTATTAATTTGAGTGTATGTTGATGTGTATGCTGAGCTAGTGCAGGTACTGTGGTGTGATTCAATGGTCAGTATAAGTCCCAACTGGTATGGTCTAGATGCAGCCGTTCGGGCAATTCTACTTACACGCAGATCGTCACATTGCATAATATTGTAACTATGATCCACTTCCGAAGGAGTGACATGCTATGTGGACAAAAAGGGTCGTCGATCCCATCGAAGGATACCTCGAAAGGGTCGCGGTCGGTAGGTGGCCGTGCCGATGGCGCAGAATACTTCTCGACGTCATCGCCCGACTGGGAATCGTAGTTATCGCTTTTCATTTAAGCGAGACTTGAATTTCTCGTGGTCATCAATACGGAGAAGAGAATTTAAGCAGGAGATGTTTGAGCAGTTGGTGTCCTGCACTGAACATAGTATAAATCGCTAGATAGAGGAGACCCGATGCTTATGGCTTTGGACACGGACCCTGCTTCCTTTTGAAGACGAGAAGCCACTGAGAGAAATTTCCAGCGTTCAAACCTAATGACGCTTGAGCAAATCACAATGACTAATGGTGAAGAATGTGAAGCAGCTAGGTCTTTTGTCGAGAAGTCGACGGCTTTCGGCATCTCAAGCAACAATATGGGGAGCCAATAGGAGTACACGGATTCGCCTCATATTTCTCAAGACACAGAGGTGTCTTGGGTGATGGGCACAAGAGACCGGACCGAGGCCAGGCTCTGACAACGGAATCAATGTCTTTCCCACATACATCAAATTAGTCCTCGTGGTCTCGTGCAACCCAGCAGGATTAATCAAAATACATCGTGCTGCTTTGGTACCAAGCTGCATACATGGCTCCTCGGACGCAGGGTCGATCAGCGGATAATATTATTTAAACTCGAGTACTACAGCTCTTCCGAAAGCGATGGATTGTACAGCGAACCTTCTTGATATATTGCACTTCAAACTCACTCAGCACCCATCTTCGCTCATAAGTGATAGCTCAAACTCACGGGTCATAGCAAACCAATGTGTCCTGTGCTCCCTCGGAAGCAATGTCGTAAAAGTCTTTGCAGTCCGAGAAGGAGATTTTGGGCTGCCCAGCATAGAACTCGTCATACTTAGCATCAAGTGCATCCCGGAGGTTCTCGACGCCACCGTCTGGGTGAACATGCTTCCATGGAAGCCTGCAGGTCTCGGCCTTGCAACTCTTCAGGACCAACAAAAGGGCATCGAGACGGTCTTGAACGACGGACAATGGACGATCGAGGAGCTGGCCTGAGGCGCTTCCGGCAAGGTTGGTCATCTGACCTGGGTCCTTCTACAACGGGAGTGAGTGGTTGCTCATGGTGTTTGGAGTTCCTGATTATCGGACTTACCTTCATATCGTAGAACTCGCGTTCGTTGCTACACCAGACCGAGTAGAATAAGCTGTACCCGTCTCCGAGAACGCGCATAGCCTTGTATGTGTTGTTCGCAGAGACTATTTACGAGGGGCCGTCAGTATCAAGGCAATGGAAGACAATGGAGTGTGAGGATAATCAACTTACCACCTCCGAACGCATCATACCCACGCTGAGTTCCCCAGAACTCAACATTGACGTGGTCATGCTTGGGGTCATTCTGGGCCTTTTGGATTCCATCCTCGGAGAATGGAATAGGAGATCCATCAAAGTCGTCACGCAGGGTAATGTTGGCAAGCGAGAAAATTGTGGGAGCAATGTCGGTGTGGGTTGTGACAAAGTCCACAGTCTTGCCCTTTGGCACGCCGGGGCCGCGAATCAGGAAGGGCACATTGATGTCTTCTTCGATAGCACAAGTCTTTCCCGGCTTGAGACGATGCTGTCCGATGTGGAACCCATTGTCAGACGTGAAGATAACGTAAGTATTGTCGAGGACACCGGCCTGTTCGAGACGCTTGACGACGGCGTCGACCATTTCATCAACGGACTGCAGCGTTTGGAGACGGCGGCGGTAATAGTTGTCACCGTATGCTATTTCGGTGGCATTGAGCTGGGGGATGATGAGACCCCAGTTGGCCATGCTCGGCTACGAAAGCAGCGTTAGCATTGATGGGCCTGAACCGAAAGTGTGAGGCTTCTTACCTTGTCGGGATTGAAGTTGTAAGTACGAGGAACCGTCACATTGGAGAAGAGGTTCTCGTGCCTTTTTGCAGGGATGGGAGGCGTCGCACCAGCGCTAGTCTCGCCGCCAAGTCCGTTGGTGTGAGGACCAATTGGTGCAACACCTAAGAAGAAGGGCTTGCTGCCGTTGAATTTGAGAGCATCATCCAGGAAGCCGAGAGCTCTTTCGGAAACCAAGTCGTTGCTGTACTCCCCAGGAAATGTCTGTGGCGGGCTCTGGTTTCTCTGGAAAGTCGCATTTAAGTACAAGTACGTGTTGGGGTCCAGGAGAACTGGATCAGAATTAGCATGAATGGCTTGCGTGATTTACTGTGGTTGACCTACAGTCACTACCAGTCCAGCCCTTGGGGAATGGGTTGTTCCAATTCTCAGTGGAGTGAGAGTTGAAGAGCTTGCCAGTATAGTACGTGTTGTAGCCAGCATCCTGGAGCCAGACGGGGAGATACTTGTCGTTGTATCCTTGGGAAACGAATTTAGGGTAACCACCTATGAGAATGGTCAGAGAGTGGTCATCTTTCTGATCGTGAATATCACTGGCTTACCGTGAGGGGGAGTGACATATGTGACGTTGGTGTTGTGCGCCGCCTGGCCCGTCAACAAGCTGACACGAGACGGACAGCAAATCGCAATCGTGCAAAAGTGTTTGCGGTAGTATGTCCCCTGCTTGACAAAATGCTTCTGGACAGATGGCATGTAGTCAAGAGAGCCGAGTTGTTCGTCCTGGTCATCAGTCAAGATGAAGACGATATTCGGCCGACGCTGCTGCAAGTTCTGGGTGACAACAGCAGAGGCCCCGAGGGCCAGAGTCGCCAATGTCGACAGGCTAGGAATTGGCAACATGGTGAATTACGAAGCCAGTACTCTTGCATAATCTTGCAGAGATCTACTTCAAGAGCAAGCAGATACAGGAAAGCCGCTCTGAGATCGAGGTGTGTGCTGACAGACACCACAAAGTAACTTTTATATTATGCCGTGCGTCAATTACCTCAACTCTGACGCAGCAGTCCACTACCGACTCCCACACTTCAGTCGACTACAACGGCGCGACCCTTTCCCCAAAAGCTAAGGTACCAAGATAATCAAATCTGAGCGTGTTGCGGTCTTAGTCCACGGGGACCCAGTAGCTCGGTGGTACCGTTGGTGGGTCGTCGGACGGCGCCCGCCCATCGGTCGACCAACCGGCTTGGCTCCAGGTCAGCGAAATGGCTATTTCGACAATGTCAACGGCATTCGCAATCGGGTCTTGCGATTTCGTCATTTGGTCCGCTAGCCTAATTGAACCACGATCACCACCTTATCTTCATTTAGCAGACCATTCTTTCGGAGGTGGTTCCAATTCAAGGTCCAGAGCAATTATCGGGGCTCCGCCCTGAACTGAGGAGACAGCATGAAATGACATAGCAAACGGGTGCCTCAAGCGGTGTAATGGCGCGTAAATCATACAGTCACACAATCTGCGAAGATCGAGAACCTACACATGAGTTGTTCCATTTCTGCCTTAGTCAAGGCCATTTACACAGTGAGAAACCATCAATCGAGTGCATTCAAGCAACAAGGATTATTCATTGCCAACAAAGTCGGACAAGGCGGAGATGGACTTGACAAAGTCGGAACTCGGAAGAGACTACGAATTCAACCTCAATTGATGCAAATAGACATTGTGGTTGAGAGACTATATCTTGTCCCTAGTAGATCATTAGATCTATTCGCCATAGCTATGGAGCAAGCTCTTCAGTCTTTTGGTTTGGGACAACCTACGAACAAACCAAATTGCTTTACCACTCCTCGGTCGCATTCAAGATGTGGGTGGCAAAGGCCTGGTAGGAGTGAAATTTGGACGACAGCTAGGACCGTGGGCTTTTGTTCCTTTCGTGTAAGTCTTCAGTGACACAAATATCTGTGTTGCGATTCAACTTTATCCAGCTTGAGTAACCGATTCCGTAAACCTGTGATGTGATGCAGGTCGAGCCTAGCAGGAATCTGAGAGCAATTGCAGAATACGTGCATCCTATGGAGCAGAAGTCGAGTCTCTTACCCCCATTATAAGGCTATGCTGAAAGCCTGGGACTTTGAAAGTTGTCTTCTTACGGATGGCCGCGAGAAAGAAAGGACGTCGCTTAAAGACTTGGTCAATCCCATCTGCGAAGCTGTCAGCAGGGCAAATCTGGGGTAGGGGGATGTTGAAAGCTTCTTCACCAACCACAACTGGCATCGAAAAGGCAAGTTGGAGAGGGGAAGGAGACTTGATGCACACTCGAAACCTTATCAAATCTTTAGTGTATAACGTTGCGAATTCAAATCCAACAATGTCTTGGCTCCTCTAGAATTCTTCTTAGCATTGGGACCTTCTAAGGAACGAGTAATTGCTCACAACTATTCAGAACGCATTCACTCGGCTCGCGGGGATGCCTTAATAAGTAGAGTTTCGGCTTCCGCCGTCAACCTGCCCAATCACTGATTGGTCAGCAGCTATGGCCGGCTGGCGCAATGGTAGCGCATCAGACTTCTACCACGTCAGAGACGTGTGGTTATCTGGGGGTTGTGGGTTCGAGCCCCACGTTGGTCACTCTTTTGATCTGCGAGGCGCCGTAATTTACTTTTGCGCACTGAACATTCGGCAAACTTGATATTTTTTGAACTAAAAGTTGAAAAACGTCCTGTATCTCTGCCAGAGACCTCTTCAAGGTGTTGTCGATTCTACAGTTGAGAGCGGCAAAGGTTAAATGAGTCGGGGGCAAAGTCAGTTGGCTTTTGCCTGTACAGTCAGCACCCATGCTTTGATCCCACCCTGGATCACTCAACGAACGATTAACATTGTTTGAGGGTGCAGGTCATTATTATTAGAAGCGCTAGCAGATTGATGCTTGCCACTCGCAAAATCAAGTTCCTGGATTCCATTATTCATAAAGTGCTGGGTATTTCTGGCATTAACGTCCATGCCATTAGGGACTATTTTCTTTAGTTTGTTCGATGTTGTCTACGGAGGACGTCATGCCGGTGTGCCCCAAGGTGCCTTTCCTCAGCAACATCCGCGCCCGGCGCTGCTGGCCACTCACCGAGTCGTCACCGAGGCACAGCCCACTTAAATCTCCATGGTCGCATAATCGTCAACCGGCCGCGTCGAGCTCCAGCTCAGCTTCCTCTCTCTCACGGCAAGCTCCAGAGCCCAAATCACAAAATGGTATGTCCCCATGCGCTCCCTCGAGCATGCAACATCCGGCGACTGTTGCGCTATCTTTCGGTGCAATGGACTCCAAGCGCGCTCTCTAACGCATCTGTCGCAGTTACCCCTCGGTCTCTTGAACGCCGCCCAAGGGCACCCCATGCTCGTCGAGCTGAAGAACGGCGAAACCCTTAATGGCCACCTGGTCATGTGCGATACCTGGATGAACCTCACATTGAAGGAGGTTGTTCAAACGAGTCCGGTACGCGCCGCCTGCGTCGATGCATCGCCCCCATGCCCCGCGCCTGACGACTGACGAGCACACAGGAAGGCGACAAGTTCGTCAAGATACCCGAAGTTTACGTCAAAGGGAACAACGTACGAATCTTCCGATTCTTAAAGTCCTAGACACAAGCGACATACTGACCAAGCCCTAGATCAAATACCTACGAGTCCCCGACGACATCATTGACGTCGTGAAGGAGAACCAACAGAACCAGCAAGGAGGATTCCGCGGTGGCAGAGGTGGATCGAGAGGAGACCACGGTGGCCGCGGTAGCGACAGAGGTCGGGGCAGAGGTCAAGGCCGCGGAGGCAGAGGAAGAGGCAACCGTGGTGGTGGTGGGCAATAATGATATCCCGGACACGACCATGACGAGCCCAGCCGATGCATGGTTCCCAGCAGCTACTTTGCACCAGTGGAAGAAACATGCGGTCCTCTGAAGTCTGCAGATGTCCATATTGGACGTCTTGCGCGAGAAGGAATCCGAATGCGGATGCCATTCGGAATTACAAGGCCATTGGATCAGCATTGCGTTACCGGCCTCTGGCCGCCCGCCTGGGAAGCATGCGAATCAACATAATCATTTTACGTTTTAAAAAAGCAGGAAAAGAAACCCATGAGAGGCCATGCTCCTTCATATATCGCATGTGAGACTTGTGGTTGCTCGCCGTCTATCGCAAACCGCATCATCAAATGAGTCACGTGATCCACTTTGCACCGGGATTATCTCGGTGAGGGAAGCTCCGTCAAGTGCAAGCTGCAGCTTCTCAAAATCTTAATCTCCCGTGCCCAGCCGCATTGCCACCTCCATGTCGGGGTCTCGAGTAGTGTTCGACGGCTTATGGCGCTGCCTTTGCCCCTCTGTCGATACGCAAGCTGCGGCTAGGCTTCTCAATTCACAGATTGTTCCCAGAACGTCGCTCGCAACGCGCCAGCGAAGACATCTCGTCCCATCCGCCCGCCGTCCTGCGAATCGCACACAATGCCGAAGATACACGACCGTCACACCTTCAAGCCCGCAGGCAGAAGGAGACTTGAAGCCTTGTGATCCCGAAGAACCAGTGGACACCGACGCAGCTCGACATACAGAAGGTCCCGAAACTGTCGACGATAATCTCCCCGCCGTGAACGAGCAGCTCCGAGCAGCCCCGCTGCCCGCCATCCTCGATGCCCTGAAGGTCCTCCGGGGCCAGCCCAAGAGCTTCAAGAAGGTCGCAACAATCATTACATATCTGGTGCGGGCTAGAGGTGTTGAGCTCACCCCGAAGTTCTATGAGGACCTGATCGTTGCTACGGCCGATGTTCAAGGATCAGCGGCGTTTCTAGCACAGCTTTTCGCGGAGATGAAGCGGCTGCAGTTCACAACGTCACCTTCGATCTCCCATGCCGCATTGGCTGTACGTTGCCTCAAGGCATCTCGAACTGTTGCCTGTACTGACGACTCTAGGCTCTCGCGATACACCCCGACTACCTACTTCGGAACGAGATCCTTGCAGCCATGAAGCACTCATGGACCGAGATCGACGCCCCAGGACAGACCCATGTCGCCCTCGGGCTACTCCGCGACGGACAAATCGAGCTTGCTTACGACGCAATAGAAAACCTCATACACAAGCAGGTACCCATCGCTTCCTGGGTTTTCGATGTCTTCGTCTTCACGCTCGCCCAGCACGGTTTTATAGACGAGGCGATCAAGCTGGCGCACAGCAAAGTCCACTCTTCCGATGGCGAGACCGACGTTGCGTTGTGGTATGCGCTGCTCGACAATTGCTCCGAGGCCTATCACTACGAGGGTACGCGATACATATGGGGCAGGATGCTGAATAAGGACAAGGAGCAGCTTTCGGACGGCGTCCTCCTGAACATTATCAACACAGCTGCCAGGCAGCACGACTATCAGCTTGCCACAGGAGCAGCGCGTTTCGTCACACAGAGAGGTGGGAAACTTGTTGCGCATCACTACGAGGCGCTGATCGAATGCTACGGCGGCGTCGGAGATATTGTGAGCGCATTGCGGGTCCTCTGCATCATGTTCAAGGCCATATCCGTTGCCCCATACGCCAGCACCCGTCCAATCTATCAGAGAATCAAGAAAGAGCCAGAGAGCATCGACCCGGCTCTCAAGACTCTTACTGAGCTTGTCCGCAATTACAAAGTCCCCATTGCCGCGCTCAACGTCATGGTTGAAGCCGCTGTCGAGACACACGGCTATGCGAAAGCGCTAGAGATTTACCAGAATGCGCATAAGTATACCGAGGCCAGTCCCAATCATGTCACCATTCGCTACGTCCTCCAAGCGTGCGAGGATACAGAAACTCTCAAGGCCCTTGTTGCGCAAAACCCAGAGCTGGCCCTGAAAGGCGATCGCAATGTCTTTGCGAGAGTCGTGTATGAGTATGCCGTGGCTGGTGAGCTGGACCTCGCGTACAAGTGTGTGAGATTGTTTGGCGAAGCTCCCACGCTGATTGAAGGGCAGCAACCAGAACAGTCTAGTTTTTGGATAAACAGGAAAACCCTTCTCACTCTCGTCAGAAAGTCTCTTGACGCACAGGACGTGCGCGTGTGGTGGTTGATCGAACAGGCCGAGAGACGGAATATGGACGTCCAGTCGGGCTTATCGAAGCTGATGGCATCCGTTGCCGACGAGATCAAGAGAAGTTCGGGGTTGGACCGAGAAAATACCGAGATGACATATCGCTTCCCATCTTAAAATGGCGGGTCTGTGTACGATTTGTATTACCAACTGCACTCGCATAGACATCTTTCAACAGATGTGCCGTATCCGGATTCAACCGCGGCGGCTGTATACTATATCATAGCATAAGCCAGTAAATTCTACATTGCAGAAGCTCACAATCACCGACCAAGTCGTGAACACCATCTGTACTCATACGGGGTGACTCATTGTTAGCTTATAGCGCAGCAACCTTATCCCGACCACCGTGGAACACACCGAGGGGCTTCGGAGGTTATCTATGTACCTGATTTCCGCAATTTGTATCCGGTCTTCAACTCAGCATATGAGCCTGTCTGGCCAGTCTCTTGCCATCCATCGAAGCGCTAGCTGTAGATCCAAGCTTGTCTTCGTTGCGAGCTTCTTTCAATGTGTCAAAGAAGCATCCGCCGGTCCATTACATCATCATCGATGGTCTTGCATTGTCTCATCAGTCGACGCAAGCCACTCGGCAGCGTACCGATATTACGGATTTGAGTTGACACCCTGCCGAAAGCTCTGTTGCCGGCCGAGTGAAAGGCTTTCTTCAACGGCTTGGCAGAAGCCCTCGATCAATAAGTCAGACCATGGCTCGGAAAGAAGATATGCCATCTCAAGCAACAGGATGGTGCACACCAAGTGGCTGAATCATCCGCGGGATGGCATTTAGTTCAAAGTTCGACCCAAGCCATAGTTAAGGTTTCTAGTCGAGGAGCCAATCATATATGCATGGACGGAGATCAGTCAAGGGTGCCGGAGCTCGCTGATAAATCGACCAAAAGCCGGACGCGGATTAGTGATTCTCTCGAGTACTGGCTGCTAGCTCGTCTTATCCCCCTTCGCTTCCACGGAACTCACTGACACTAGCAACGAATACCTCGCGATCAGTATGCAGACGCTATCTCCTTGATCCTAGCTCCTAATTGCAAAGCCCGCCTTTCTTTGCACGCCATCTCGCTGTCCCTCAACGTCATGTCAGCCCTAGTACTGTTTCCTCCTATCAAGTTTGGAGCTTTGGTCGGCAGAATCAACGGACGCGCCTAGTCCAGACGGACGAGAACGGACAATCCAATACCCTGGTGACACGGCACGCACGTTCAGATCTCACCGTGCCCCAGGGAGAGACAGAGATTTACGATGCCTGCTTCCGCGGGGCGCCCCCCACCCTCTTCTCTCTCAAACGAGATAGCCATCTGCACCAGCAGGGCGGTTCGCGCCTTTCTCATTCCGGCGCATTCGAGAAACTTAAGCCCGGTTGTGATTCATAATGCCACACGTGCTAGAGTCGCGCTGCATCGTAGTTATCGCTCGTAAGCCCGATGCCGTGGACGGACCAAATTTTGGCCCTGATCGGTCATCAGGCTAGCAGTCATGTTGCTTCTTTGGTCTTTGATTGTTGTCGACGCTATCGTCTGCTTGGCAGATGTTGAGATGATAGTCAGTATAATAGAAGACATGATGTCGTTGTCGTTATCGTCTCTTTTCCTTTCAATTCACACTCATCTCTCAAGTCTTACACCCCGAGCAAGTGAAAATATCTCAACGACTTCCGACGCAAGTCAGATTCCCCAACAAGTACGCTGATATCCCAAGTCATCACCATTGTGTATAGCATATACTCTCAAGCCGCATCATCATCAGCCGTTCCGATGGCGCAACTAATTCGAGATGCCCCTGTGGGTCAAATCATTCGCTTCATCACACGGAATAAGTTCCTTCAATACCCGGAAGAGAAGTCCGACTTCCAGCTTCCGCAACAATGGCTCGACGTCCTGAACTCTGAGAAGTCCAGCCCGGCAGAAGCAACCACAGCCGACGCCAGCGCATCACCCCGGTCCTCCGAGTCGACACACGCCGCCGACGAAGAGAACAAGCTCTCCCAGAAGGAAGTCGAAGACGCTGCGCCGTATGGCACATCGCTCCAGCGGACACGGAGCCGAGAGGAGACGGTCCCCTACACGGCCGACCGGCTGGAGGTTGACGAGATCCACGAGATCCAAAAGACCAAGAGCATCCCTATCGCACCGAGAAAGACAAAAGATGGCGCCATCCTGGTGGACTGGTACTTTAGCGACGACGCCGAGAACCCACAAAACTGGTCCAACGCGAAGCGCGGGCTCATCGCGGCCGTCATCTGCATCTACACCTTTGTCGTTTACATGTCTTCGGCGATTTACACACCTTCCATCGAGGGCGTTATCCACGAGTTCGGTGTCGACATGACTGAGGTCTCACTGGGTCTGGCCCTTTTCGTCCTGGGCTATGGAATTGGTCCTCTCCTCTTCTCGCCCCTTTCTGAGATACCCCGTATTGGACGCAACCCAATTTACATCGTCACCATGTTCCTGTTCGTGATCGTGTCGATTCCCGCACCTTTGGCCAGCAACTTCCCCGGCTTGATGGTTCTCCGGTTCCTGCAGGGTCTCTTTGGCTCGCCGTGTTTGGCATCAGGCGCTGCGTCTCTGGGCGATATTTACAGTCTTCTCAACCTTCCCTACGCCCTCATTGCTTGGGTAAGTACTTCTCTTATTGATACTCGTCTCGCAAAATCATCATGCTAATTCTTACAATAGGTATCTGCAGCATACTGCGGTCCAGCTCTGGGACCCCTCTTGTCAGGTTTCTCCGTCCCCGCCATGGGCTGGCGCTGGTCTCTCTGGGAGATCCTCTGGGCCGCCGCCCCCGTCTTCCTCGTCATATTCTTCTTCCTCCCCGAGACCTCGACGCCTAACATTCTCCTCCGCCGCGCGGAGCGCCTTCGCAAGCTGACGGGCAACGACAGCTTTATGTCCCAGTCCGAAATCGACCAGCGCAATCTCAAAACCTCGGCCGTCGTCATTGACGCCCTCATCAAGCCCCTCGAGATCACAATCAAGGACCCGGCCATCCTCTTCGTCCAGGTCTACACCGCCATCATCTACGGCATCTACTACTCATTCTTCGAGGTGTTCCCCCTCGTATACCCAGTCTACTACGGCATGTCCATCGGCGAAATCGGCCTTGTCTTCCTCTGCATCCTCGTCGCCTGCCTCGTCGGCATCGCCGTCTACGTCTCCTACCTGGCCTTCTACATGGTGCCCCGCATCAAGAAGTTCGGCTTCCCGATCCAGGAGAACCGTCTTGTGCCCGCTCTCCCCGCTTCCTTCGGCCCCACCATCGGCCTCTTCATCTTCGCCTGGACGGCATCCCCGGCCATCCACTGGATCGCGCCGACTATTGGAATCACCGTCTACGGCGCCACGGTCTTCGTCGTGATGCAGTGCATCTTTGTCTACGTCCCGCTATCCTACCCGCAGTACGCCGCCAGTCTCTTTGCCGGCAACGACTTCTTCCGCTCTGCTTTCGCCTTCGCTAGCATCTTGTTCGCCCGCCCCATGTACCAGAACTTGGGTGTCGCCCGCGGAACGAGTTTGTTGGGTGGACTGAGCACGATTGGCATCATTGGAATCTGGCTGCTTTACTTCTACGGAGGCAGACTCAGGGCTCTGAGCAAGTTTGCGGTTTCGTCTGACTAAGGGGTTCTAAACGATGGCCCTTATCTACAGCGTGGTTTCTTATGATGATGACATAGCATGGCCTTGCTTCTTTTCCCTTCTGCTTTCCATGGTGGTTAGAACTTTCAAGACATAGATCGAAGAAGAAACAATAGCATAATATCGCGAGCATGAAACCCACGACAACGTCTTCGGTGATGAACTGACTTTACAAGTGATGGACGGTGGGGCCTCTTTTGAAGATAACATAGTATCCGTGACTACAAGACAGTCTTCACCCGAATTTGTAACCACGAGCCTGTACCGGATCTGAGCAACCCGATCCAGGCCGGGTTCCTTCCGTCTCATCTATCCCCACCGATCCACCAGCCTGATCCCGCAACCTTATCATCGCGCAAGTGCACTAACCGAATTAGGGCATTATTTTGAGAAACTTGACAGAGCAGGGGTTCCTGGCTAACATGGCCAACGCTGAAATGCTCCCCTCTGAGACGAGCTCAATTGATATGGGCGTGTTTATAAGGGGAGGTAGCAGACCGCATGCTTCAAGGTTTGTTCTCTGATGAGCTAAACTAAAGACGGGCAATAACTAGAGAGATGACTAATGAAACATCGTGTGTTATTCAAACGAGTGTGAGATGGGCATACGTTCACTCGATAAACTTCCGTGACCGCGCCTATAAAGCAGACCTGCCAACCCCCACGAATTACAGACATGGCGTGGTATCTACTCAACAGCTCGAATAGAGAATAACTCCGATCCAATGGCGAATCCTGAGACAACTCCTTCCCGTCCCTCTATTACACGATGCGATGCAACGGATCCATCAACCACAACAGAGAAGCTCGTCGACATCATCAACCGCGATGGTGGCGTCATAGTAGAGAAGTTGGTCGAACGCCAACTCGCGGAAGAGATCAAGCGAGACCTTAAGCCTTACTTTGATGAGGACATCCCGGACAAATACGGCCTGTTCCCAGCAACTACGCAGAGAGCATCCGGCCTACTGGGCATCTCGGACGGCTGCGTGGAACTCGCATGCAACCGCGTTTATACCGACGTTGCGAATGCTCTGGTCTCTTCGTCTTACACCTTCTGGCGGGGCGATAAGCAGAAGACTGTGAGCGGGAAGCCCATCATCTCTTCGACGGTGGGCTTCCGGGTGAATCCGGGAGGCAAGCAACAGGTGCTACACCGTGATGACAAGTGAGCATTACCCTGTTCATACCTTGACACAGAGCCTCCGTAACATGAAGTTTGCAGTGATTATCATCCTCACGACAAGAAATTGCCCGTGATGATTGGTTGCGTCACTGCTTTGACAAAGACAACAGCAGCGAACGGCGCGACTGTAGTGATTCCGGGTTCGCACCTCTGGGGCCCCCAACGTCGTCCATTCGATGAAGAAACTGTTCCAGCAGAACTCGAACCCGGCGATGCTTTGATCTTTCTGGGGAACTTGTACCACGCTGGAGGGGGGAATGTGACCACGTGGGTACATCGCGATCAGCTAGTAATCTTGGCTAACTCTCAAAGGGATGAATATCGGGAGACCGTTGGAATCTTCCTCTGCCAGCCGACACTACGTCCCGCAGAGAACCAATTCCTCATGGTACCTTTTGAGCGGGTGAAGAAGATGAAGCCCCAGGCGCAACGTCTTCTGGGGTATGGTCTGTGTGAGCCAGGTGTCGGGTTCATAAAATACCAGGACCCGATGCGAGTGCTCTTCGGTGTCGAAGACGAAGAGACGGTCGATTTCTAGTAGTCTCCAGTTTGAGTTGGTAGAGTCTGGTAGCATGAAGTTCCTCTCTTTTCCCTAACGGTGCTGATAGTGCTCACACTACAAGGACTCGCTGCCCTATAGCTTCTCTCATGCGAGCGAGGGGACGCCAGTCGTCATTGTCTCCAGCCCAAAACTCCTTCAGAAAGTTCACTGCGTCCAAGTAATAGCTGAAACGTGTGCCCTCATGAATCGCCGCCAGCAAGCCTGCGATGATTTCTTGGCGATGCTGATTTCCATGACATTCGGTACCGGCGATGAAGGTCGGCCAGGCTAGATTCTGAACGAAGGCGGCTTGGTCTTCGAATCCGGTAAGTTGATCGAGCAGACTGGTAACGACTACGACACGCTCTGAGGTGTGCTCGACAGCATAGTCAAGACATCTCAGTGAGTACAACAGTCCTGCACTATGATACACCTCGACCAAGCGGATGAAATCACGAGACATATTGGAGCCTGCCATTCCGAGTCGTCCGGCCGCCATCAACGTAGCGCCTCTGGCCTGCTCAAACCCGGACCGAATGAGAGGCATCGTGAGGCCGCTGCGTAGGCGTGAAATTGAAGGACGAGACTCTAAGGCATCTGCCGATACGAGAGTGACATGGTGCAAGAAAGTCAGGTACCTCGAAAAGAGGAGATTGTCTGAACCAGGTGCCGGTGTGACGGCATTTCGGATGAGGGGTATGTCGAACGAAGTTGTAGCTGCCAGCACATCGTCGATAGCCAGTTGATTTCGCAAGAAAGCAAACAAGTTTCGATTGTGGACAGAGTTCTGACACTTGAACAGGTTGACAATCGTCCGAGCCGCGCGTCTGTGATCATCAGCGATTTGAAGGCGGCGGCGGGCATTCTCGTAGTTGCACATGATGAGAATCGAGGCCAGCATCCATTCTGCGTCGGCCAAGTCGGCATGGTTGTCCAAGTCACCGCCCTCGATAAGTCGTGCCGTCATGTTCTGGGCACGGGTTTGTATCAGATGCAAACACCTATCGCGAGCGTCCTCCGCGATGGACTCGTCGGGAAATGCCATGGCGCCGTGTTGAACCGCGAAAGCCATGATGGCGAAGCCGATTGCCGGTTGATTTACTGCGAGAGGAACAACTTGAGTTCGGTAATGGTTCTCCTCTGAGTCCATCCATACCATCAGACCGGCTAAGTTCCGTCTGTAATAGTCCGTGAACACCCTTGTCGAGTCGGGACGGTCGCAAGCTCGAGCTGCTTGGACAATCAGGGGATTCGGAATGGCAACCGGAAGGCCGCAGTTTTTCCTTTCATCTAGCTCGAAGCTTCCAGAGATAACGGTTCTCGAGTGGTCTTCTCGAGATGCGGTCTTATCTTTAGAAGATGGCCTCGTGGGGATCGTTCGGCCCCGCAGATGCCCCCTTGCGGCAACCCCTTCCACCCATCGAAGACGGCGGTCGTAGCCAGGACATGAAAGCCCCTTCTTGTCACACTTGACGCATTGGGGACGTCGGCGATCGCACCGGATTCGACGACGCTCACAGTTGGCGCAGCCTGGGGTTCTGGTCAGCACAGGGCACATGCGACGGGCTGAAGGAGGGCGCGAGCGTTCGACGCACCTTTGAGTTGCTTCGTTGGCGTCTCCACAGTAGACTCATCAGTACCTCTATGAGATTCCCCCTCCGACATGCTGTTGAATTCTCATAGCCACGATATCGGTGATAGGGAGAATCATACGCGAGTGAGTGTCAATGCCTGGTGGAAGTAGCTTGCACGTTGAAGATTTATCAGCCAATTGCGGGGTTCCCGTCCCTCACGTCGTCTGGTCTCTAACCATATTCCGATTGATCAACGTAAGGGCGCCCAATACTGTGAGGGGAGAGGTTTGCATGCAAAATCAAAATTCTGAAAATGATTCAATCGGGATGATACCATTTACATCTCTATTCCAAAATTCCAAGCAGTAACTAAGACATCTTGCCAAACAATCGCTCTACGATGTCATTTTCGAGCACCAAGCGTTTGATGCGAGTCATGTTGACTGGGTATCGAAGAGCAGAAGTCAATGTATGTCGGATTGGAAGTCCAATTCGACCTCGAGACTGGGCAGCCGCAGGGGCCACTTACGGCCACTTATTATATACCAATTGCCCACTCAACCTCCGGTTGGCAGCTCCCTCTTACAACTTACGCAAAATCAGTTAATACAGTCAATTGACCCTTCGTCACACCACGAATCACTACGGTTCGAACCAACTACCCTGTGATAGGGATACCAACAATGTAGGTATTAATGAATACTTCGGAGTGTGAAATTGTCTCTTCAATTGTTTATCCCGTTGGTCCGGCTTTCCCCTATCCCTCCCTATTCTATTTCTAAGAGTAATAGCAGCGGTTGCATTTGCCATGCTGACTCATAAAGGAGCCGATTAACTGCAGCATATGCTGACACCCCAACTTTTCGCCTGCAGCTACTTCGTGCAGTTTTCAATTACACCAATGATCAGTCGGTGTTGCCTAAAGTCTTACATCTCACGGTCTCTTGACTTCCCACTGAGCTGCGCAAACCCCTCCCACTCTATCCCTATCAACAGACGAGCATTTGATCTAGGTACTACCACATTCTCTCCAGCTCTAGGTGAAGTTCAGCAAGGAGAACGCCATGGAAGATGACTACATCCAACTAGCGAGAGTCTCTCTGCACTGGACAACTGATGCCAACACCTTCTGGTATCGTCAGAACTTGCCGTCCGGTCGGTTCGCCTTCATTCACGTTGATGCCGTCGAGAAGCAGCGAAATTCAGCTTTTGATCATGACAAGCTAGCAAGAGCGCTTGGAGAGAAGACCAACTAGAAAGATGGAGTAATCGATACTTTCAAGCTGCCGTTCACATGGATCGACCTCGAAACCGAGTCATCATCCATTCGGTTTTTCTACGAGGGAAAGAAATGGCGGTTTGATCATACTGAAGAAACCCTCAGTGAGTGGGACGGCACGCTCAACCTGCCCACGACGCCATTTATTCCCAAAGAGCATCCATCTGAGCACTCGAACCACTCCGTCCGTATCACATTTGTCAATAATAGCAAGGCAGACTTGAAGATATATTGGATAGACTGGGAAGGCAACCCAGTGCTTTATGGAGGGATTGACAGTGGGCTAAGCAGCACTCAAAGAACGTATGCCGGCCATATATGGAAATTTGTCGATGAGTCGGAGACTGTCAGAGCAATCTACGCCACGCCTGAGGAAGTTACCTCTTCTGTGGTTATTGATGAGAACACTATGGAAGAGCTCAGTCCTCTGGGTTCAGAGGACAAACATAAAGAGGGAGATGGCAAGGAAGAGATCCCATACTCGTGCGAGAAGAACTCATCCCGTCTCTTTGTGCGGCGTTCGACCTTTGGCACCAAATTGAAGACCAGGACGAGGTGCGCCTTTCCGACAATGGCGCCGATGACAATCGATACGATGATTCAAACATCTGGATGTCTCCAGACAAGAAGTTCGGCATCGCCTGGCAATTTGTCCCGGAGGAAGAGCATAAAGTGCATCTTCGCGACTCTGTTCCAAAAGATCAACTTGAGCCAAAGGTGAAGAGCATCCGTTACCTGAAGGCTGGGGATCGTGTCAGAATTGATCGCCCTCGATTGTTCAACCTAGAATCGAAGAAAGAGATCGCTACGGATGCCACTCTGTTTCAAACCCCCTACGAACTGCGGAACATTGGCTGGAGTCGTGATTCTTCGGAATATCGCTTCATATATAATGAGCGTGGCCACCAACGTTTACGCGTGATGTGGGTCAATACAGACGGTGTCGTTAGATCTCTTGTCGAAGAGAGCAGCGACACATTCATCGACTACTCCACGAAGCTCAATCGACGTGTGATCAAAGACACCGACGAGTTCGTCTGGGCTAGTGAACGAGACGGTCTCAACCACTTGTATCTCTTCGACCTTCAAGCAGGAACGCTGAAGAATCAGATGACAACAGGGAAATGGAATGTCAAAGAATTCGTTCATTTTGACGAAGAGACGAGAGTGGTCTGGTTTTCAACATGAGGAGTAATCCCGGGTCAAGATCCGTACCATACGCACTTGGCTCGCATCAACTTCGATGGTCTTTCAAGATGTTTAAATCGTGGGAACTGGCCGTGGTTTTTCACGAACATACCCTCTGGAGAAATTGCACAGAACTTAAATAAGAGCTTATTTCAGCATGAACACCTTGCCATAGAACGCCAGTTTAGACGATGAAGCGCGCCGTGAACCGGGTGGACCCGTGACCCGGGCTGGCGCAGATCGACATCGCCCACTTCGGGGCGGACTCTCGGCACGCACCGAGTCCTTCATGCCAAGTAGCGCACGCGTTACTCACTTTCTATAAATTCGAGTCTCAAGAATTCATTTTTTTTGTCAAGAGTCGATGGAATTACAGATACTCCGTGTCTCACTTCGGTAGCCGGTGGGAGAGTGCAGTCTCATATCATCTCGGGGAAACGGTGACAAGTGTCGTCAAGTGTGCTCTTAACTAAATTTTGACTGGTAAATCTACGTCAGACTTTGACGGGCTTTGTGATCATCGTAGCCATGCTGAGTGGGAGCAGCTTTCTAAAACCACAATACCCTAACATGCCATACTCTACACGCAACTCAACATCAGATCAGGACAAAAGGCGCACTACCTACGTCATTGAATTTGGAATGTATTGCCTCTGTTCACCATCCCACTAGTCTCAACTATGGACGAGAGCTCAACAACTAAGCACGACATGCTCTTGCCGATAGCCCGACTTTCAATGACTTTAATGCTTCAGAGTTTGAGTGATTACAGGCCTAGATAAATATAGAAGACCTTCGTTACAATAGGCGCCACGCCTACCTGGACAACATCAGAGACGCTTGACTTGGAGGCGGACCCCACCCCACAAGGTTTGTTTCTCAATATCCGCAATGCCTGTTGTCAAAACATAAGCCATACCAGCCAACGACTCAACCCCCGGTGTTCTAGTCTGGCCAAGAGGAGTCAGGAACATATCAGAGTGCTCATGTACCGAGTTCTAACTCGTCACTGTAGCTTGTAAATTATTATTGCTTGCTTTCTGCGACAGTGATGTGGTGTCGTGTGTTTAAAGGCTAAGTGTGGGAGCCGCTACCGTGACATGGCGGGATCTGCATAGCCGCCAATATTACGGAAAATAACAAGATTGGGTTGATGAAGTCGAACGGGGATTTTTGAACCTTCGCGGGGCTGTGCAGGAAGCCGCTCTCGTGTATCGATCCCACCCGGGCCGAAGTGGGTCTTAGTCGGCGCCTTCGGGCGCCGATTAACCACAAAAGAGTCACAAGCGTGTGCGTCTAACATCGAAATTATCTTCCAAGGAAAGTGACAAGCCAAGACTGAAATACGGCTGGTGCTATACACGCAGAGCTTGGCGCTGCTTTGTCGCCTCGCTTGGTCCTGGTATCAGGTCTTGATAGCAGCGTGGACTCTTCTCACGCTATTCGAAAGTCCGAAAGTCCGAATTTGAAGCATAGAGATATGATTCTCATAAAATCTTCTTATAATTCTCCTACACCATATCCTCTACTCTATATATTTCTTCTCTCTCTAAGCTTATCCATCTCAACGCAGGCTAGGTACGGTCGTCACGCCAACCTGGGTTCTTACCATTCATGGATAGTAAGATATCATGCAAGAAGTTATTCGGCCATGATGCACCTAAGCCTTAGTTGAGCATGTAAAGATTCCGGCCGCTGAAACTCATCTTCGAAAGAGCTCTCCTACTGTATTCGAAATGCTTCTCTCATTCCCCCAGACTCTTCACCAGGCCCATTTGCGCTCACAGTCGCGGTCTTTGTTACTAAGCAAATTTCCCCAAAGCCAAGAGCCGGCGGCCTGTTCCCCCGCAAAGCGTGGTCAAGCTCTTGCGTAAGATTTTCTTTGCGCCCATGCAATCAGTGGATCTAACCGGCACCTAAACTCCGTCTAAAGGGCCACAATTGATCTCTCCGCTGACTCTGCTCCATCGACTTTGCGGGGAGGAAAATTCGCATGTTTAAAGTACGTAACGGCATCGAAGACGACAACCGGCTCCGGCTCAATACCTTCATGGCTCTCATGTATTGTCTGCAATTTAACTGCCAGACTTGGAGTAGCGCTGGGCTATGAGCTTAACCTTAGTAAGGGTGCCCAGTGGCTGGGTTCAGTGACATTCCCGGATAAGTGTCCGGCACTTGAATGGCCAGCACAGCCAATCCCTTTCCCCTGACTGGGAGATATCTCAGGGATCTCTGTTGCTAGTGGCGATACCGCTATCGAAAGGGATGATTCCCCCGCGACCAAGTCGCACCATTAGACCATTGGCACGTTGAATGAGTGCCGCCGGGCACCAGGACTATTTCAAGTTGGGGGCGCCGTCGGCGAAGATGATCAATGAGGCAGCAATTTGAGTGACAATGAGTGCCGATATCGTCATTCTGTGAATGCCGCTACGAAATTTCTCGGGAATTTCGAGGTAGCACCGGGCCGGTCGCGTTTGGATGTCTATCTAGACAGGCCCACCTCGACTTTCCTCCCCAGAACTTCTCGAAGACCAGCAGCAGGTCCGTATGCATCTTCCTGACTCTCAATACGCGCCAAGCATGGATCGCGATACGAAACTCCACGACGACAGCGAGGCCACGGTCCCCAATGTCAACAAGACACGATCGGCCGACCAACACGATGTAGCCATCAACGCGTCCGGCCACGTCCAGGAACTCGAGCGCAACTTCAATCTGCTCTCCCTCGCCGGTGTCGGATTGGTAGTCGGCAATGTCTGGCCAGCGATCGGAGGCTCCATCCTCGTCGCCATCTTCAACGGCGGTCCCCCCGGCGTCCTGTACGAGTTCGTCGCCGTATCCGTCTGCTACTGGACCGTCGCCGCCAGCATCGCCGAGCTAGCGAGCGCCATCCCTTCTTCCGCCGGAGTGTACCACTGGGCCTCCGTCACACCCGGCCGCCGATGGGGCCGCATCGTGGGCTTCTTCGCCGGATGGTGGAACTACCTTGCTTGGATTCTCGGCGCGGCCAGCATGGCATCGATTTTCGGCAACACGGTAGTCCAGATGTACGCGCTCAACCATGCGGGTTTCGAGGCCAAGCCCTGGCACGTCTTCATCGTCTACATCATTGCGACATGGTTCGCATGCGCCATCGTCTGCCTGGCTAACAGCGCCATGCCGCGGATCAACGACTTTGGTGTCTTTGCGATTGTTGCAGGTTTCCTCATCACCATCATCACTGTAGCCGTCATGCCAGGCCGAGGTGGACGGCCGCCGCACGCATCATCCTCCTTTGTCTGGACAGAGTGGACCGCCGACATCGGATACCCGAATGGCTTTGTCTTTGTAGCCGGAATGCTGAACGGAGCTTTCAGTGTCGGTGCCGTCGATGCGACGACCCATTTGGCGGAGGAGATTCCAAACCCTCAGCGCAACGTCCCAATCGCTCTCGGGTTGCAGCTGAGCATCGGCTTCATCACTGGTTTCTGTTACTTGGTCACTATTATGTACGCGATCAACGACTATGATGCTCTCTTCGAATCCCCGTACCCGATCGCCGAGATCTACCGTCAGGCAACTGGCTCCGCTGCCGGCGCGACCGGTTTGCTCGCCCTCGTCCTCATCTGCATTGGTCTGACGCTCATGGGATTGTACATCACTTGCGGCCGCACGCTATGGGCCCTCGCCCGTGACGGCGCGAGTCCCCGTCCCGCCCTGCTCGGACATATTAGCCCAAGGCTGGGCATGCCCATGTGGTCTACGGTCTTGTCAGCCATCCTGGTTACCATTCTCGGAGCAATCTACGTCGGCAGTACGACGGCTTTCAACGCTTTTGTCGGAAGTTTCATTCTTCTTTCAAGCAGTTCCTATCTCGCTGCCATATTACCCAACCTCCTTTCGGGGAGAAAGATGATCGCGTACGGTCCCTTCCATATGCGTGGATGGATTGGCTTTGCCATCAACGGCATTGCGTGCTCTTACATGCTGGTGTGGTTCGTCATCTACTGCTTCCCTTTCGCCCTGCCGACAGATGCCCAGTCGATGAACTACGCATGCTTGATATGGGGTGGCCTCACCATATTCGTTGGTCTCTGGTGGATTCTAGGGGCAAGGAAGGGGTACGAAGGTCCGACAACCACAGGTGGTGCCGTGAAAGAAGCAGCATCTCACCAACATGCAGCCTGATTGATTCCAAAGCCAAAAGTATCTATATTCATTCAAGTTCAACGGCTTTCGCCAATACGATATGCTTTCCCGTGTCATAAACTAAATCGATTTCTATTGCAGCCCAAGTGTCGCGTACAGTAGCCTTAAGCCTACTTGTGAGAAGCACCAACTACACAATCATGCATACCCCATGGAGGGATATCTGCTCTAGCGAATTTTCAAGAGATTTGAGCACAGATCTCTCCGTTCACCCAAATGTTTCCGCGTTCTGAGGAGGGAAAGTCTCCGGATGGAAAGTAGTTGATTGTGAATGGGATTGACTCAATGTAGTTGTTGCATAGCAATGAAGACAAACAGTTGGTTTACAAGACAGATTTTATGACAAGGCAGCTGACTGCAGCGGTTAAGTCCAAGGCTGAGTTCGCCGAGTTCGAGTTGAGAAGTCGTCCAAACTATCGACCATGTCATCGAAGTTGACAACAGTCCGTGTGAGATGATGTGCTAGACGCTCCACTACTCCGGACTCTACTATCACAGCCGACTGACATGTAGAAGGGGCGTTCAGATGGATATGTGCGTATCAGTGCTTTGACTTACCGGGGTTTCAGCAATGTTTCCGGGCGGATGGTTTTTAAGTTCACGATACGTGGGACAACGGGAACGGTGGGATTGAGGGGGAACTAGGTACTCTGGCGGCGAAATGATAGTCCGACGCGGAACTTCTACTAATACATCATTGACGGCAGGTGTCTCAACCAATCGACACCCACCCCAACATCCCGATTCCTGTCCCTCCCCCAGCTCTCGCACCTCGGGCCTGTCACCGGTACCATTTGATACAGGAAAGATCTCCCGTCAGCCAACTAGCGCCAAGCATCCGCCAAAATGAGAAGCAAGGCTACATCGTCTGCCCTCAGCTCATACAACGACACCGCCTATCCCTACAATCTCGGCGCATTCCATCGCG
Organism: Colletotrichum salicis; assembly: GCA_001563125.1. Lineage (NCBI taxonomy): Eukaryota > Fungi > Ascomycota > Sordariomycetes > Glomerellales > Glomerellaceae > Colletotrichum > Colletotrichum salicis. The sequence continues at coordinate 17,575 of JFFI01001003.1, read as the reverse complement.
CTGTGAGTACGTCAAACCAGGATGCTCAGGTATGGTTCAACCGTGGCCTGACGTGGGCGTATGCCTTCAACCATGAGGAGTCAGCGAGGTGCTTCCGGAAAGTCATTGAGAATGACCCGTTCTGCGCCATGGCCTACTGGGGACTCGCATTCGTTCTTGGGCCCAACTACAACAAGCCATGGAAGGTTTTTGATGGAGAGGATCTCGCCGATACGACCAAACGCGCACACCACACGATCATGCAGGCAAAGAGCCACTCAGGCAAGGCTACGCCGGTAGAGATTGCGCTCATCAATGCTTTGTCTTATCGCTACCCGCAGGAGAAGCCGGCGGAAGATTGCTCGAAGTGGAATCAGGACTACGCCCAAGCCATGGACCTGGTACTGCAAGCATATCCTGATGACCTCGACGTGGTTGCCTTGTGGACGGACGCCACGATGAATGTTACGCCTTGGAAGCTATGGGACTACAGGACTGGAAAGCCAACGCCAGGTGCCAGGACGTTGGAGATCAAGGATGCGATGGACCGCACTTTCAGGCTGAGAGGCTCCTTACAACATCCAGGCCTCCTTCACTTATATATCCATCTCATGGAAATGTCACCAACTCCAGAAGCCGCCCTGACTATAGCTGACAATCTTCGCGGACTTGTGCCAGACGCGGGACATCTCGAGCACATGCCCACGCATCTGGACATTATCTGTGGAGAATATCGTCGCGCCATCGCTTCCAACTCTGACGCGATTCGTGCCGACTCCAAGTTTCTCGCCCGCGAGGGCCCTCTCAACTTCTACACACTGTATCGGTCTCATGACTTTCACTTCAGGTTATATGCCGCCATGTTGTGCGGTCAGTCCCGGGTAGCCCTCATCACGGTGGAAGAGCTTGAGTCGACTATTTCTGAAGATCTCCTGCGAGTCGAGTCTCCGCCAATGGCAGACTGGCTTGAGGGCTTCCTCGGTATGAGAATGCATGCTCTCGTTCGTTTCGGCCGCTGGGAAGCTATCCACGCTCTTGAACTCCCGCGAGATCCCAAGCTTTACTGCTCAACCACTGCCATGACACACTATGCAAAGGGCATAGCCTACGCTGTGCAGGGCCGAATCGAAGAGGCGGAAAAGCAGCGCGTACTCTTTGCCGAGGCAGTGAAACAGGTACCGTTATCTCGCTCAGTCTTTAACAACACTTGTCAGTCGATTCTCTCCATTGCCGAGGCTATGCTAGATGGAGAGTTGGCATATCGAAAGAAGGACTACGATACCGCTTTTGCTCATCTGCGGAAAGCCGTGGAGAGAGACGATGCCTTGCCCTATGATGAGCCATGGGGATGGATGCAACCAGCACGACACGCGCTCGGCGCGCTGCTATTAGAACAGGGTCATGTCGAGGAGGCAGCGGCTGTCTACAGCGCAGACCTCGGGGTTGACGAGACGTTGCCACGCGCTCTGCGACACCCCAACAATGTCTGGGCACTGCACGGATTCTACGAGTGTCTGATGAAGTTGGGCCGGGTAGACGAGGCCAAGATTCTTAAGCCGCAACTTCAACTGGCGTTAGCCGTGGCAGACGTTCCTGTCAAGTCTTCGTGCTTCTGTCGCTTGAAGACGGTCGATTGACAGGTGCGGTCCCTGAGGCCTCCATCTCAGCGTCGCCTCAGAGACCTTGAGAGACCACGTGCCAGTTTATGACACTGGCTTCCAGGCGAGGAAATGAATGGTGTAGTGAGATGGATCGTGGAAATGGGTAGCTTCAGACTGACAAGGGCATTGGACGGGAAGGACATGGGCATAATGGAAAGGGACTGCATCAAAGGAAAGCATTTGTTTCGTGGTTTAGCAAAAACAAGAAGAGATCACTTTTACTTCAATAGAATTACAAATCTCTACAGTAACGGCCAATCTTTTTACATGCTCAGGCCGATCTTTCAAGCGTCGTTGACGTATGTGCTTCGCCTTTGATACAATTTCTTGTACTTAGCCCTATCGGCTTTGTGATCTGGTGCTTCTTTCTTCGAATAGCTCAGATGACAAACATAATGCAGAGACACTGTTATCACTTTTAGTTTCAATTCAAGAAAGATGTCAGATTCCATACTACCTGCAGGTTACATGAAAGGTCTGAGTACTTCACGTTCCAGAGCAGAAGTCCGATTTAGTTACGGTCGAGAAAAGTGGTTCGATCAATGCCAACTGAACCTCAGCTCCTCTCATTTTTATTCTATGGACTTCACCCGACCCCTCGATCGTGCTATCTCTGACGGGACTATGCATGACCTCGCATCGGCCGTAATAACCTACGCCGCCATATCCGTAGCTTGGTAGATGAATGTAGTACGACAAAAAAGTCTTCATAAGAGAAGCCGGTGGGCAGCGTACTTCCAACTGCCTAATTGACAAGTTCTAGGCCGGGGTTCAGGATAGGAGTTGCCAAGTTATGCAAGTCTAAACCTAACAATCTAAGTTGCTCTCGGAGAGGGTCCACTCTGAAACATCGGTAGTTGTCACCTGAGAAATTCAGCAACGATTAAAAGTCGCAGAAAGCATCGAGTTATAGTGACAAGAATCGAGTAGCTAAGAGGATGTTAGAAGTGCTCAAGCAACATGGCAAACATATCTCACTTCAACGGCTATTGGAGGAGAACCATGTTCCGGGCTATCATTAAGCCCTTCTCAGATAATGAATAGTGTAAGTATGTACGTGGTTCCCACATGATAATATATATTATGTACAAGAAGTCGAATAGACCAGGAGTAGCTCAGTTTTGAACACTCCATGGTTTTTCTGTATGTTCGCACCGCCGTTAGGGCAATGAGCAACGATGTCCTCAAGCATGCTTCACAAGCTTAGCCAGAGCAGGTGCCAGCCTTGGAGGGCTCGCAGCCACCAGCACAGCCGTTGTACATCTGGCACTTGGTCTTGGCGTCGGCGCAGACGTTCTTGAGGGTGGCGGTGTCCTTGTAAGTCAGGTTGATGCCGGCCAGCTCGCCACCGTTCTTGGCGGTGACGCCCTCCATGTAGACGTTGCGCTTGCACTGAGTCTTGCACTGTAAAGGTTGAGAGAGAGGTTAGCTGGCTTTGTTGCGAGGTAGAGTCACATATAACATGAAGTATTGACTTACGTTTCCGCAAGAGCGGTAAAGCTTGCCGTAATCTTCGACGTAGTAGTTGATCTTGCTCAATGTTAGCATATGCTTGCTTTCGAAAATTGCAATCGATCGATACTTACCACGTTGACGGTACCACAGCCGTTGTGCTGGATGATCTTGTCAGAAGCGTGGTAGGCACCACCACCGACGATCCAGGTCTGGGTTCCGGCCTTGTCGTTCTTGATGGAGATGGCGTCCTCGCAGACGTCCTCGAACCAAACAAACTCGAGGGTGCAGTGTCCGTTGCAGTGGACACCCTCGGCCTGGTTCTTGCCAATGATGGCGTTCTTCAGGGTACCGCCGGCCTGGATGTAGAAGACAGAATCCTTGTAATCTTGGAGGAAGAACATTTGTTAGGTATCCAGACATCTGTAAGATAGGATATTGGCTACTCACCACCCTCGGACTGTCCACCGCAGGCACCGGAGCCGCGGTCGAATCGCTGCCACTTTCCGTCGTAGACCTGACCAGCCTTGATCTCGATGTAAGACTTGGAGGTGACGGTACCGGTCGCCTTGGGGACACCGCCGGTGTAGCCGTTGCAGGCGAGAGCGCCGGGGAGGGCGGCCAACAAAGGCACCAGGCCGAACTTGAGGAACTGCATGTTGAAGAGTATATACACTCGCAAAAGTAAAGAATGAATGTAGTAATTGGTTTAGAGTTGAGAGAAGGTGAGAGTGATGGGCAGAAAGATCTGAATGCGAATAGGTCGGACAACCCGAGGACTTATATACAAACCTTCTCAGGGCAGAGGTTCCTGGTTCAAGCAGGTCCTGCCAAGGCTGAAAAGCTCACACTATCCCCATCGCAACTTGACTACTCACCAGAAGAGTATAGGCAAAAGAACCAAGTATCGCCCGTGTCAGGACTAGGTGAGTGGGGGGCTCCCCAAGCCCGCGGGTGAGGAGTCGACGGACCGCACGGGGATTTGGATCATTGGTGGACATACACACAGGCGGGCCCGGGAGATGCTTGCATGGTTGCTTCTGCGTGATGCTTGTTGAAGCTGATGGGGTTACCTTGGAGATTTACTCCGCGTACCGGCGTCTGCGTTGGAAACTTGGGTCGTTCTTTGGGATCTGGTCCCGCTGAGTGCTTTACCCGGCAATCACTTGCAATCAGCACTGCATGCAAGGGCGGACACATTACATTTGATGAAACTCTTGGGTTCGCTCGAACCAAAAGTAGCCTGATGGAAAGGGAGGAGGAGTGCCCGCCACTGGCGAATCACAGGGCTCTGCCACACTTCAGATTCTTACCGAGCCCCGAGTCTATGGTATATCTGCAGTTGTGTGAGGTACTTGATCGGATCACGGATGACAGTGTGACGGTAACTTGTCGACCTCTTCGGCGTCCGGCCAGATGCGATCCAATCGGAGGGCTATGCCGACCTCAAAAAGAGACTAAGCTATGTGGTATTGAATCTATGAGCCCGACGACCAGGTTTGTCGCGCAAGGGGCTCCTCTGAGTTGGCCGCTCACAAAAAGGCAGGCGACTCAAGTGTGTCCAATGGACGTGATCCTGTTAAGATTTTGTCTCAGGAGTGAGAGGCACAACAGCAATAAGCATAGTTGTTAGGCAAGCGTGGCTCCAACGCGAAGAGTCCATTCTGTGATATGTGTTGTTGTTGGTGGTGGTCTGTAAGGCGGAGTTGCCAAGACTCTTATGTGCACAATGGGATGGATTGCCGCAGCTAACAACCTAGTCCGGTGCTGGATGTTGATTAATGCCAAGAGTCAAACTCGCCCCAAAAGCTCTTGTTAGAAGATTGCCAGGGGAACTTAGCCCCGCACACCATTCTTTTGGACGATGTTTTTCCATCATTCCTATGGCTGCATGGCAGTCTTGCGAGGAAAGGAACTCACCGATCCAATTGTTGTTCAGAACGGACTCCCCTCAAAAGTATCATCGGAAGCGGACGCCATCCACCGGCCCCACCGTGACCGAGACCGAGGACCCATGTTACGTTCTCCGGGAGTCTGTTCGACCATGCCTAACCTTATCTAGTACCCATGTTGCCGTCAGTGTTCTGCCAGCACGTTTGGCGGCTGTCATCTGAAGTTTTGAGGCAGCCCTCACCTACCCTTGCCGCCTTTTCCTTATTGCTTAAAATCCTGAGAACCTCCTTTCGAGGTCATTGGACCAACATTTACGCTTCCCACGTGCCCAGACCTTGGGACCTGCCCGTTGCCTTTTCCTCCCTTCAGGGGCTGCTTGGGATTGTCTCCCGCTTTCCCCCCATTCGAGACTCCGTTTCTGAGGCTATGCTCGATGTCAATCCGGCTTCTCTCCGAAACGCACAGGCAACCGGGCGAATCGTCCTCTTCCCGTCGCCTTGTGGGCGTTGGGAATGGACATCTTGTCCACCTCACCGTATTATGGTACCCATTTCACCTGAAATTCTTAGACTGCCAACGGATGCTCCGTCAGTAACATTCTCTAGAATGGAGAACATGGCAATCACGCAGCTCTTGGTATTCCCATCAAACACTCACTTGGCGCTTCCAACTGAACTTATTCCCGATGAATATCCCAGCCCTCCTACTAGTGTGACACGGCTTAACATTCCACATCAGGGAAAGGGGGCGACTGCTTCCTTTACACACCGGACTTCCTACTTTCCATATGCCCGCAATCTCCATGCATAGACCCAAGGATATTTGAGACTATTACCTGCATATGGCTTAGGGCGAAGTCTTCGGGCAGCACTGTTGACATCGTACCCATTTCAGGACTGAACGGACCCTCTCAGTGGCATCGTCCACATATCATTGGCGGACGAAGTCATCCAATTAAGCTCATCCGGGCTGCCTCTTTCGAATGTGGTTCTTCCTTACCCCCTCTTTGCGACTAGATGAATGCATGTATCTACGAGCCAGTGGCTGCCATGCTTTCGTCACCTAAGCAGTCGTGCTTGGAAGATCAAGTGAGAGGTTCCGAAGGGCACAAGGCGCATTTTGACTCTCGGGGGTTCCCCACGTTTGTTTGCCGCTAGAGAGAAAAACTTCCTAGCTTGACGCGAGTGAAAACTGACACTACGGAGTTTGGCAGAAAAAGTCGGATGTTGTCCACGTTCGTTATCGGTAACACCAAGCGCCCGTTTTGCGACGACCTTCCATACTGGGCCTGAAATTGTATGAAGCTAGATTCCAAGCCGATCGACAAATAACTACGCTACCTCGCTGCAGGACAGATCTTCGAACTTGAATGCCCATCCTGGCGTGCCTGGTAAGCTATTCCGTCTGAAGACTGCACAAATTATGTGGTGCGATCCTAAAAAGAAAGGCGAGGGCCGAATTTCACTCATCCCTCGTTGAACCCTGCCGCCAAGCTTCCCGCGATACCACGGCCATGGAGACCAAAGTCTTGGCAAATCTCAAAATTCTGAATCCACCAGCCGGCGAGCGCTCACTGCAGCAATGCTACCAGACTTTTTCTTAATGCTCCAGTCTCATTGTCCATCACCCTTTTGATCCTTTGCTAAACCTGCCAATTTCCGTGAATATCAAGAATCTAGCGGAATCCGGACCAAAGCTCACTCGTGAGTCGTTCCTCTTCCGTGTTGTTCTACAGGAGTTTTGCGATCACGACCCGCAGCCCACTAACTCGGATTCGGCCTTCAATGACAAGGCCGAAGGCACCGATTCGACCATGACCGGCTACCAAGGAGCTAAGAGCCGAAATGCTCCCCGACTGAAAGTTGGCCCAGAGAACGGAACCGCTCACCGTAATACCGACGGTACCGTTGCATCGTCATTCCACATGACGAACAGTTCAATTTATCCTTATTGACTTCTCGGTCAAGGTGTCCCAGTATTTGTTCCAGTGCCTGGGATTTCCCTCCAAATTGGATCTTCATCCGATCTAAACTCTATCGCTCGTCACTGCCTCTCTCTTGGTGCGCCGTTTATTTACATCCGCGGCACTTTACCAAGTCATTTTAACTCCTCTGGGATCAACCCCTTGGCCAAGTGTTTCATGTTTTCCCTCCGCCCGTAACTTCAAGTCAGCGGAAAGTGCGTTGCACTTGCTCGGCAAACCTTTAGGTGAGCGCTGTCACTTCGTAGCGGAGCTGGAGAGGCACGACCATTCTAGGACCCTTGTCTATATTGCTTAAGAGAATACTCCAGTGTCCCGACGGCTTTGAAAGTGGTTAACTAGGTTGTCAGATGGGATGCCTGAGAATCAAGGCAGGACGACACGCACGAGGCAGAATTATCCCTACGTGCTCTAGCCGAATGTGGCTTAGATCCGCAACTTAATATAGGCGCAGAAGGCGCATTCACATACAGAGAGATATACACAATAGACACGATTGACGCCCCATACCGCATAATTCAACAGCTACGTAACTTGTCTCTATAGTTCTTTCGTTCTATAAAGAGTTATTATATCCCTATATCCTCTATATATATATATATAGTATACCGTAGCCGCTATAAGCCTCCGGGGTAGGTCCTGGTTTACGGTCGTAGGGGTATGTTTGCAGAAGTTGAGGCTGCGATATTCAGTAACAGTGTCGTACGTCTAGTTGATGTAAGAATCAGATTGTTACGACCCAACATACATGACCAAGACCAGGGGCCTGCCGGCGGGTCTCTTCTTCGCTATCTTTAAGCATTGTCGAGATTTCCAAAGAAACGACAATGTTTCAATGGCATGATTCCAGTGGAGCGAGATTGGCCCGAAGGCTCATACTGGCAACCAATAATTCTAGTGTTAAAGGACTTTTGATGGCAATGAGAGTCGAATGATTCTAAAGCCAAGTTATTTCATAATTTACTCTGCATCAATAGCAGACCTAAGAATTGCCGAATTCATCCGGCTCATCCGAGTAGCAACTACCTCCCACGTGCCAAAGAATCCTAGCAGGTATCTTCAAGCCTGTCCAGACAAGAGTATTAGGTTGCTCATACAATATTGCAGAACCAGGCATGAGAAGATATCAGCTTCGTTGTTCAGTTCCCATGTCTGGAATAATGTAAAGCTTGCAAGGCACCGTGAAAGGATGAACAGTCATAACTGAAATCATTGTCGTAGTTTTCACACTGTCCGAACCGGCTAGCCCTCCGACTCCAAAATCCGAAATCAGATGAGTCTCAAATGTTGATAGACTTCACTCGGACGCGTGGCTTTACTACGTTTGTAGTTCTACTTGTCGAACCCATGGTCAACATGACTAATTACTTAGTAGCAATCGTCCCATGAAAGAAAACGGAGAGGAACATAGGAACATCGTATTATGGCTCAGCCTACGGCACCCATCACCGATCCTGGGCCCAGCTCTCAATACGAGCAAATAGGTGAATCTGGAGATGAAGCCTAGTTTGGAATGGTATCGAACTCAAACGTATTGAATCTGCTCACTTCAGAAGCCTAGATCCCAATACGGGCACCATCGTATTTACAAACCGTCATCGGCTTTGGCCGAAGCCACCCTGCCTGAACCCCTGTCTCCGAGGAACCGACGAAGCGGATAGACCCGCATCTCGTTGGAGGGGTCTTTTGTAGCTTCGGAAGTCGCGACTCATGCATTGAATAGGAAGCATGGGATTACGTTTACGGCGAGTTGCATTATCTGAACAATGTTCTAGGCCTTTAGCATGAGTCGCGTGTCTAACAACTGTGCCGAGAGAAGTCATCGAGGGCCTTCGCTCCCGCCGCCAGATTCTTGAATATTGGTAAACACTAGAGAACCATCTCAATTGGTGGAAAGGGAACGTTGATGTGCCTCGTAATACAACAACATTACATTGATTCAAGTTGACCAATTTGGATACACGACGTGCGAAGTGAACTGAAGTCCCTGGCTTCCCACAGCTAGGTAAGTAAGAAGACTTACAGTTATTGGCTTCTATTGCCTAGCATTCGCAGATCAGAAGCGTGGTGGTCTCGTCACGGTGTGCGATGAGGGAAAGTACGAGTACAGACAAAGATGTTTTTGATACATGGTCACCACTTTACTATGAGAAAGGCTCCAGCTTTCAGGAATAGGCTGGCGTGGAGGGCTCATCTTTGGATCTGTTTACGATATAAGGCATCGTATCTAGAAGAGGTACCGGTAACCTATGTTCATAACCTCTGGTTGAAGGAGTTTGAATAACTGTTGAGAGGATTCAATTTCGTATGCTGCGCTTTTCAGCCGAGCTAGAGCTTCAACCTCTTGAAATCTTTGAAAGTGATCTCAATAGCCTACGAATATTATACGACTTCAAGTCCTTAGTGAAACAGAATTTAGGTGCTGTCAACATGTTTTTTTTTCCTGGCTAAATCACCTTACCTTGTTATAAAATATACATAATTCCTCCCGCGGCTCCGGGATCTTTTCCAACGGGAACTGGAAACGGCAAGAACCCATGTTTTCCAACATATCAGAATTCATCTGAACTTGCTCATCTGACTCTCATCGAACTTCTTAGTAAGCAGGAACACACTGGACGAAGGCGCATGATCAAGAGCGTAAGAAGTGATGAGCGCAGTGGAACCTTTTTCAAAGCCACACTCGTCCACGGCCACGTGTAATGCTCTAGAGGTGTTTCTGTAAAGCGCGGCTTGTTGAATACAGGCACTTTGCAGCGAATGCCTTGGTGACTAACTCACTACTTAGCAAGGAAGTCAGGGCGTCTAGAGTTGAGAATATCAGAAGAACTGGGTACTAAGTTTTACTACCAAAGTCATTGTTCCACAACATCCCTATCTAAGCATCTTGTCGAGTCTCAACATCGTTTAAGAGCACGAATGATCAAGAGCCTTTAGAATAGGAGCTCATGATAATAACTTCTCCTCTAGCAGCTATGTCATTAGTGCGTGACAAATCTGGCCTACTGTCAAAGTTTTGAGCCCCTTGACTCATTCCTATAGAAAATGTAATTGCTTCACTGCTTTACAGACTTCAGATGTGGATGTCGCTTTGAGTAAGACAGCAGATGCTTCCAAGCTCCTTCATCACATCTTACCAAAGCATTATACATCATTCAAGCGTCTAAAGTGAACCATCCCGGAGCCAGAGCGAGCGTATCGAATTGTAAACATATCGAAGCCTTGCAAAAGCGCGTTTCAGACGCTCACGGGAAGTATACTTGATGAACGATAGTCTTTTTTGAATGGAATATTATTTCAAGTGAGTAGTATGTCTTTTGTTTGATGTTGAATCCACCAACTTCAACTTCTTCACGTAGAGCCCTAAAAATCGATCTCGGCAATTAAGGCTACCCTACACGTAGAGTCCCGAAGCGTCGCATTCCAGGACCCCTGAGTTGTAACCCAGATCGCATCTTTCTCTTCCACACATGATTAATGAATCAACCTGTTCAGAGTCTATCAACAAATCTATCTATACCTACAAGGTCAACAGAAGGCCAAGCTCAACGAACTCCCTCTCTTACACAAAACAAATGACATGTACCTGACATACATCCTATGTAGTTCCACATTTGAGTGAGCTTTCAAGTACAGAATTATCTACTTAACTTGCTACTACGCAACTAACCTGACGTCAACGCTAGATAATAGATATGCATTCTCACACCCCAATCCACATGATCGTGAGTGCCTCATATGTCCTTCGGGTCCCATCTTAAGCCTCCTTCCTAGTGACCCTCTCAAAGTACTTTGCCTAACAATGCTCCTCAACGGCCTCGGCGCTAAGAGAGGGAGGAAATGGAAGAGGTGGGGAGTGTTTTGCGTAAACAGCTGGCTCGCCCCAAAAACTCGGCAATCGGACTCGGTTCTCTCAAGCTTCGATCTTGGCAGATGGAGGCTGGCTCAACTGGGAATGACGGAGTCACGGAGTCAAGCCTGGATCCTGAATCCTAGGAAGAGGTTACATCAAAGACGAACAACATCAAAGCTCCGCTCAAGAACCACAAGCCCTCGATCGATCCGCTATTCACATCGGGTTCCAGGCCATTCCAGGTTTTTTCCCGGGGCTAAAGACTTCAGTGGATATACCGGAGCCATCAACGAAGATCGTTCCTCAGCTCCGTGACTTCATGGGGTTTGTGAGATGGTGCGGCGATATCCACGTTGCTGAAGATCCTTTTCTCGCACGAGGCGGAGCCGTGGAGGGCCTTGGTGGAAAACACGACCAAGTAATGTTGGGAACCAATCACTATCGGACAACACAACCTCGAACCGAAATACCATGCTCCCATTTTTTACACCTGGGCCCCCAGCAACACCACCAATAAAGGAGATGTCCAATAAGCCCTTGGACAGCCGGGCTGATTTGGCAGCCCGTGAACGCACACAAGTCTGAAACCGCCACTTGCGTAGTTGGCGTCGAAATAACGCTACCAGTTGTGGGGTTTGGGAACAGACACGACTCACACGACACCACAGATGAGAAATGAATTAGCCGAGGTGGGACGGCGTCAAGGAAACAACACGTCGCAGTCGCTTGCGTTTAACGATCGAGATTGTTAGGAGAAGCTGACGCATATTCAACTGGGATTTCTCCACAGACGCGTCGACAACAACGTTGATGAGGGGTGATGATGAACACTCGATACAGACGGCGTCAACCGCGAACAAAGAAGACCTTGCCGTCGCTTTCTGTAGTTTGTCCCGACACTGGAAACATTCGCAACCAGAGTATCACTTAGCGCGCGTGTGTCCTGTTTGTCTTCCAAACGGCCCGAATCATTCACATGGTATACAGGTCTAAGTTCTTCGAGTATCCGCAAGAACCCCCAAACCCCTCTCAAAATCTTGGTTCGCGATGAGATCTAATCGCTCAAACAGTCAAACCCAAAGGGGTAAACGTTCGCACAGGGACAGATGGGGTCGTTTCTCTTCGCCGGGCAGAAAAAAACACATAACAAACAGCGGAAAATTAAATGCGTAATAGGTCTTCGTCAAATACTCCACAGCAAGGCCGGCGCCGTTTCGGGCTATGCGGATCACCCGGCTTCCGACGCTAGTCGTTTCCCGCCGGCGAAGATCCTCATCTCGGGCGGGTCGGCGAGCGAGAAGAAAAAAAGGAGGAAGAGATCAGTGGAACACCCACCCGCAGCCGTCGTTTTGGCTTGGCCGTTGCTCCGTAGCCTGATCGTGTCAGATCTTTCTTGAGTCTTTGACGTCGTAGTCCTGCTGTTTCCACACTTGGCGATTGCCAACTTTTTTTTTTTGTTTCTCTTTCCTTCACTGGCTGGGTGTTTCGCCATGGAAGACGAGAACGAAAACGAGGTAAAGGTATTCTTTGGAGTGAATCTTGGTACTGACTTCTAGCATTGCGGGTTCGTCTACTTCTAGATGGTAAATAGTCTATCTTTCCAACGCTGAGGGGGCGTGTACTGGAAGTGTATGAATCGTGTAGAGCAGACAGATGTAACGGTTAAAGCCCGCGCTAGTTATAGGTAGGGCAAGGGACAAGCGATGGTGAAGTATCAAAGCAAAGCTGATCAAAGAACATGGTATTACGCTTGATATACGACAAACATCCGCTCCGAGGGGAGGTACAATTCTAGCTCTACATCGGGGGGCCTCACAACTCGGCACTCCGGTCCGTTAGCGGTCTATTCCGCGCCAACACCTGATCCACAAGCTCCTTGCCGGGGAAATCGATAATGACGATGCCCGTTTTCCCACTATCCCCCCGGTCCGCCGTCGCAGCGAGCCAGTCGCCAGTACGGTCGTTGATGCCGGCCACCGTCCGGTTGAGATTCCCCGCCGCGGCCTCGATGGGCAGCACGCCAACGCTGGCGCTCAGGTGCGCGAGGTAGAGCACGCGGTTGGCGTGCGGCTTGGCGGTGGCGGCGCGGCGGAGGGCGTTCTCGACGGCCTCCCACTTCATGTAGAGGTGCTCGACGCTGGGGATGATCCAGAGGTCCTCCAGGACCATGTCGGCCGACTCCCAGATGACGCCGTAAGGACTCTCGGGGCCCTTGGAGGGGAAGTTTTGAAGGAGGAAGATCTTGCCGCGGAGGGCGCCGAGGGTCGGGTAGGGTTTGCGCGGGTTGTGTTTGCGGAAGTGGGATTTGGCGCCGGGGGATGTGGCGGTGGAGTTGTGCAGGTAGTAGTTGAAGGCGTCCTCGAAGGTCATGCTGTTGTTGCCGAGGGGCCTGCCCTCCTCTTTGAGACGCATGACGATTGTCTCGCTTGGGTGGTCGTCGAGGAAGTCAAAGAGGGTGAGGAGGACTTCCGTGTAGGAGTGGCCCGTGTACATGGAGGCGTGGTAGATCTCTATGGAGTCGTTGACGAGGCGGCCCCGGATGTCTAGGTAGCGCATGCCGGCGTGCAGTTGGGCCGAGAGGTTGTGGTTCTGGCACTGGAAGACCTGGTTGGTTAGGTCGTAGGTGAGGGTGTCGTGGGTGCCCGGGATGGAGAGCGAGGTGAGGTTGGCCTCGTCCGGGATGGCCTTCATCCATTCCGCGTGGTCGGCCTTGTCAACGTCGAAGGAGTAGTGTGATTCATAGCCGCGGTAGCAGTGGTTCTTGGACTTGACAAAGCAGGGGGCTAGTGAGAGTAGGACGGAAAAGAGGGCTGAGACGAGGAGGAAGAAGGAGAGGACGTAGAGGAGGGGCATGCAGTGGAAACGCATCTTTGGAGACTACGCCGCGGTCTATAAACCGCGGGTGTGTGAGAGTGTGTGATACGGGCACGCGTGAGTGAGTGAGTGAGTGAGTGAGTGAGTGATACACACACTCGTTTGAAGTGAGTGAGTGAGTGAGCGGGTGAGTGAGGTCGTACTGAGATGCAGAGGCGCGGACGCGGGGTGTGGGATCCGAGAGGTCCGCGATGCACGGATGAGGCTCCTCTCTCGGGTGAGACGCGGATGACGGAGCTCCTCGCACCTTGTTTGGCTCGCTCACGGTGCGGTACTCTGCAGGTCTCCGGCACGGAGATGGGACCCCCGCAATGTTCGGCAGTAAGTCTTGTTGGAGCCGTTGAAGAAGGAGATATCAAAAAGGGGGATACGCCTAAGAAACGGTTCTTTTGAAATGACGTCCAATTAGGTACACAAGAAGAAGAAATGATGTACAATCAGCAAAACCGAATCTCGCGCACTTACTTCTCCCACACACTTCAGAAAAAGAGAAGGTTCAGGGGGGCAAGGGGCGCAGACATGTGAGGTTCAGATGCTTTTACTGTTGAGGGAGAGTGAGAAGTCGAGAGTGAGAGTGAGCCTCAGAGCTAGCCGAACGTCACGTCACTGGTTCCCCCCCGTTGGACGTCCGCGCCGTGGCTTGGGGGCCCCACGTGCGCCGCATGAAAATGAATCGAAGACCGCACCAAAGTTGTTCCGGAACTGCCTTCGCCTCCGGGCGGGACGCGGGCGGCTCAAAGCGCTCCACCATCTTTTTTTTGCGGGTTGCCCCTGAGATTATAGGGGTTATCCTGACATTGAGGGAAGCATGTTGAGAAGAGGTTGAAACTTGAAGCAAGTCTTTGAGTCCATCATGAAGATTATGGCATCGTGCACGACTATCCCACGTACAGATACTAGTACCCATAGGTACGGACATCATATCTCAAAGCCACTAGCTAGTCGACAGGCGATAAGACCAAGGGATCAGCACATAACGTCCACTGCCCAGGGCCTACAGGTCACGGCGGTGCATCCGTACAGGCACAGGCCTCTGCCCCGCGTGCGGCATCGGCGGGAACAGCACGCGGCCGATCTTGGCCCGGTCACCGCCGAAACAACGACAGCTCGGCCCGCCAACCAATCCTCAACTAGGCCTCGGAAAGAAAGACCTTGATTCGGCTTATGATTTTTGCGTTTGCCTGCTTTGCCGTCTCTTGTGCTGTCAAAGCTCCTTCTAACCTCGAGAGTATTCCATAGCCCACGAGACTACATATATTCATCTATCCGGAACTCGAGGAGGTCACACAGTGGACAAGAGAAATGTGAAACCTCACGGGAACATGCGGTGAGTCGGGCGTGTAACATCACACAAGATAAACAAGAAACAAGGCAAAAGCAGGTTGTTGGAAAACTTGCAAACGCAGCCAGCCGTTATGCCGGCACCCCGGTTGGATGGTCACTGGTAGTGGTTGCGCATGTTGTACTTCTTTCCCCCCACGTTTGTGATAGGTAGGTGGTTGGGGCTTGGGACTGTTGGTGGAAGCAAATGACTGTCCCCGCGATGCATATCAGCTCTTTCGGCCGGTACGGTACGGAGTACACTGTATTATTTTCGACCGCAAGATCAGTTTGTGAATGCAGGTAGCTGACATGTTCTACTTGGAGGTGTCTCACGCTATTACGGCTTCATGGAACTCATGACACTGGGTCCATTTGAATCCTGCTGCCGCCGCAGTCCGACTTGAGTTTCACGCATGAATGATCGATCATAAACAACAAACCTTTCCAACCTCTCTGTTTTCATCACTGAACCGACCGCATTCCCCGCACGCACGCAGGAAACCCAGTGTTCCAAAAGGCCCTGTCCTGTCAATGCACATATCCACTGCCTGGCCCCCATCAAGCTCAAGCTCTCTCTCTCTCTCTCTCTCTCTCTCTCTCTCCACCGAAAGCGGGCAGTCATCTGCAACTATGCGGATGCGTACATGACGTGACCCGCCGCCTTATGCCGTCAACAGATCTTCTGCAATTTGTATATCCCACAAAGGTCCGTCGACATACCTAGATCAGTGTTTGTAAGAAAAATAGACGCGACTCTCTAGACGAGGCTTGATGTTGCTGTATCGCGCGGTGGCTGGATGGTGGGGTAGGCATTGGGTGGCAACTAGAATAGAGCCCGCTCTCGTAGTATTTCCATTCAACTCAAAATCGAAGTGACCATGGCGCGATGATAAGGCCTATTATCGAGACAATGGGACCTCACTGTGGTTGATGTCTCCGCTAAAGCGTGCACAGGATTGTGCTTGGCGTCAAAATGGTAGTCAGCCAGTGGTCAACATCCAGAGGATTACAGTTGTGAGGCTGAAAAGCAACTGGAAATAGCTCAACTCTGCTATCAAGAAGCCTTCTCGTCCCCCGGTTGAGCGATAGCAACCCTCAAAGTTTTGGCAGCGTGCCAACGAGTATGACTGGAGGCTTGACCACATCACCCTAAGACGAAACGAAGGGAAGCGTGGGTTAAGCTAACTGCCAATTCTTATTGGATTGTTTGGCGGTCGCAATCTTGACAGTAACGGTTCCATTGCCACCTTGTAAGTTGGTGATACGAGTCTTTCTTTGACACTGACAGGTTATATCAGTTTCAGAAAACGCCTTTTGCCTGACAGTCTGTGTGTCTGCCTGGCTGCCACGCAACCGTGATAAACTCCAGGTTCAGAGTGATGAGGTTGGATGCTGACAAAGACGGTTGGCTTCTACCTTTGGATATCCCAGTTGAGCATGGCAACTCCATCATGACAGATTGAAGCTGGGCACCCGAATCATAAAGCACCACCTGCAATGGAAGGGCTAACACTTCTCTCTTGCCACCTACCATCCGCACGGCAGAACGTGCCGCGAAAGAGGTCCCCCCTCCTGTAGTCCCAGGACCAGTGGACCACAAGTCAAGCACGTCAACAGTCGCCGTCCCCATCCCCCGTCCAGCTTCAAGGTTTACGGGATTCAAGTCCGCCTCGCCCTCAAGGCCCGGCATCGCGTAGCTGGGTCCGTGTTCGCGGCCTGCATCACTAGTCCCCCGTGAATAGGAGGGGATGTTGTAGTCAAACTAGTGCGGCGCACGAACCCGATGAAGAGCGGTTCCCATCTCTTGATGATGGGACGGTTAGGAAGTGGAAAGTGGAATGAGAGAGAGAAGTATCCGTAGACAAGACACTGGAGAAGAGGCTCCCGAAATCGCCGCCGCTGTTCACTCCGTGTTTCTCTTTCCTCAGAGGCCCAGCGAGCTCGTCCTACCGAGACACAAAGAACCATGTCAGCCTGAGATATTTCGGAGAAACATCTGGCGGCCGAGGGACTTTTGCCGCCCGCGGAAACAATGAAAAGATGAGATGACCCTCTGGGCGAACCGCCGTATGATAGGTATCCCCCTCCCCCAAAAAAGACTTCCCAATGGCCGCCCGACGGCTTCATGTGATCCGTACGAAGAAAGTCGCGCCTCGTATCCCCTCAATCTCTTCGCAATAAACCCTACAAACCCTTTCGTATGCAGGCGTCGTGCTGCATACCACCCACCAAAGTGTGCAACCACCAGTGGCCTTCCCACCCACCTCCGGAGAAGGGGAACCGCTCATCGTTCACATCATTAAAGGACCATTCGCCAATCGCGCGCAGAGGTCCTTGCGATTTCGACAACAAGAGCCTCCAAGAAAGATCGTCCCCCCCTCCCCCTTTACATGCAGTACGTACACCAGCGTCTCGCTTGGCGGGGCGAAGGCCAAGAGGTGACCAACAGCCGGGACACTGAGACTCCGGGTCTGTTAGTGCTAACGAGTCTGGGATCTTCTTCGCGGTGCCGCCATCGTTTCAATATTTGTAGATAGAGAGATGGTGATACCGTGAGCG
>JFFI01000998.1:11761-31857 GCA_001563125.1 Colletotrichum salicis | reverse complement strand
GGGAAAGTCCTTAAAATACTAAAAGAATGAATACGATATATTTAGGATACTCTATATATAAAAGGTTCTTTTGGGTAGTACACGAGAAGTCCTCCTCGAAGACGATGAGATTGGCCCCTGAATTGGTTATTTGGACTGACCTAGATTAGTGCGGCTTTATAGGAAATCGGGCCTGCTATCATTTCCTCTCTCAGCCACGAGAGCGAGTATCTGGGCACTTGGTATCAGGCCCCCCAGGCAATTTGCTCCAGACTTACACGGGACTCGGGTTCTCAATACGCCATTCATTCTGTAGACGCAGGTGTGAGCTACGTCGCGCGGGCAATGTTAGCCTGAATCATTACATTACACCAACGGACGAAGGACGCTACAATACCGAATCTCTCTACGCACTCAACGCACAACCACATCCACTCTCTTCTTACATAGCTCAAGTCTTGGTCTCTTCTTATCTCTCCTTCTCTGCTTCCTACGAACTCTACCTATCGAACCTCGCAACTCTCGTCACCAACCCAACTCCGCAACACTAGCATCCACTCTGTCAACTTCACCCACTCACGTCATAACCCCCATTTCCCACAAATCCACACCGCACAACCCGGCAGATCCTTCATGTTTCTTTGAGTCTCTCTGTTAGTCATCAATCAATACAATAAGCCTTGTTGGCTAAGTGGTATAGCGTCTCACTAGTATTAGTGACATGAGAAGATCGGCGGTTCGATTCCGCCACGAGGCACATAAAGCGCAGTTCCCTTCACCAGAGCGATGATCTCTTTTTGCGGCTTTTGTCTAGTGGTAATGCAGTCACAGTCTATGAATGTGTTAATGAGTAGACGGTGAAAATTACTCGGTTCTCTATTTGCCCTGGTTGACTGAGTGTTGTTGGTTGATACCATACATATTGCCTTCTGTGTCTACAATCAAACTTGAACGCTTCCTGTCGAACGTTAAACTAGATGGACGCGTGATGCTCGTCACCAGGAAGACTTGAGTAAAACGCCTTACGACTAGGTACGTCGACGGTTGCTGGCTTGCAGACGGTGGAAACGAAGCTGGTTTGTTGCTTCATTAACATTAAAGACACACGGCCGAACTACACAATCGATCAACCTCTCTCCACAACACGGCAGCAACCAGAGACCATCATATGAATGGACAAAGAAAATTTGAGTATCTACGGAATCTGACACTACCCAACCCTTATTAAAACACAGCAGACAACGCTGGCGCAAGCTAGAAGATCCAAGCCTACCCACGCTGATTGCTTAAAGCAATAGTACACGAATAAGTAGCTTTTGTGCAGTGGCCAGAGTCTCTCTCTTTCTTTCGCTTTCGCTCTCTCCCCATTTATCCACCACCAGCCTTCTTGGCCTCCTCATCGGCCTTGGCCTTATCTTCTGCCTGCTTCTTCGCTTCCTCGTCGGCCTGCTTTTTCGTCTCTTCATCGGCGGCCTTCTTCTTGGCATCTTCCTCTGCCTTCTTTTTTGACTCTTCCTCGGCCTTCTTGGCCTCCTCTTCGGCCTCTCTGGCCTTTTTCGCGTCCTCCTCTGCTCTCTTTCTTGCTTCGGCTTCAGCCTCGGCCTTCTTCTTATCTTGTTCTTCGTCGTTCTTCTTCGCCTCCTCGGTGACCTTCTGAGCCTCGCCCTCGACGAGCGTTGACTGGGTATCTGGTTCCTCGTCGTCTACGTCGACCAGTCTTCCGGAATCCCACTTCTTCTTGGCGGCCTTGAGCAACGACGGCAGTTCTCCGCTCATGTCGCACATGCCACGGAAGCTGCCGTTCTCCTTGCGAATCAGCTCGTACGGGTGACCGTACTCGACGACAGCACCCTTGTCCAGGACAAGGACCTTGTCGTAGTCCACGATAGTTTGCAGGCGATGGGCAATGGTGATGATGGTGCTTGTCAGTTCGCGGATGGTCTCCTGGATCTTGGTATCGGTAGCGTAGTCGATGGAGGCTGTCGCTTCGTCCATGACCAGCACATTGGGTCGCTTCAAAAGGGCACGGGCGAGACAGAGAAGCTGGCGCTGACCCTGAGACAGGTTGGAACCGGACTCCGAGACAGTCGACGAGAGGTTGAGGAAGATATTCTTGTTTGTAGGTGCAATGGAGGAGCCAGGGCTAGAGTTCGAATCTCCGCGAATCAGACCCAGGTTGGGCGTGACGGGCAGGATCGATCCGGCAGATGGCGTAGTCGGTCTAGTCGCCGGTCTAGAAGTTGACTCGTTGGGGCCGATAAGCTGCACCTTGCGGAGCGCCTCAAAGATTTGTTCATCCGTGTACGCATCGAAGGGGTCCAAGTTGGTGCGAATAGTGCCCATGAAAAGGGTGGGATCCTGGGGAACGATAGTGATGGCCTCACGCAAATCGCGGAGCCCAATCAGGCCGACATCGATATCGTCAATGAGAATCTTGCCTTCGTCCGCCTCGAGGGCACGGAAAATAGCTAGAGCCAGCGAACTCTTGCCAGCACCTGTCCTGCCAACGATACCAACCTTCTCCTTGGGGTTAATCTTGAAACTGAGACCGCGCAAGACGGGGTCCAAGTCTGCGCGGTAGCGAGTGGAGTAGTTGATGAATTCAACGGATCCTTGGCTGGGCCAGTTCTTGGGAGGACGGTTCTTCTCGTCAATCGGCTCGGCCTCCTGCTCAACGTCTAGGTATTCCTTGATACGCTCCACAGAGTTCATGTTTTGCTCGTTGATAGCGTAGAGACGGATGAGCCACAAGACGTTCTCTGTGAAGCCAATGGCGTAACTTAGGGAAATACCGGCAGAACCAGCGTCGACGGTACCGGTACCCAGACTGATGATGATGAAGACACCGGCGAAGAAGGAGACAGTATCGCCAAGCACATCAGTTCTAAATGCGAGCCAACGGTTGGCAGCCCACAGGTAAATGAAGGGGCGAGCCTGGACGTTGATCTTGGACAAGTTCTCCCGGATGAAGCGACGCTCGTCACCGTAAGCTCGGATCGTCGTCATGCCGGACAGGGTCTCTCCAAACTGCTGGAACAGCGGGCTTCTCTGGACGGACTCGAGACGCTTGAGATCTCTGGAGGCCCGGAGATAGAACGCACCAACAAAGTAGTAGGCGGCAGTAATGAAAACACCTGCGATTAGGAAGCCGGGGGTAATGATAGTGATCAAAACGACGGTAACGAGGATTCCAAGAGCACAACCGAAAACGCCAATAGCGATCGGTGCGACTTCCTGGTCCACGGCCTCGAGGTCCTTGCTGAAGCGGTTCATCAGCTGGCCGAGAGGAGTGACGTCGAAGAATTTGAACTTTGCCCGAGAGACGCGAGTAACCAAGTCGTCGTGGATCTTCTTGGACGCGGTCAGAGAACCGTAGAAGACCCAAATGTCCCTGATGAAAGCAGCAACAGAGCCAGCCAGACCAATAATGGCGAGAACGGTGAGATAGTAGGTGACGTTCACGTCCGCAACGGTGGAAGTACTAAAGTTGGAGCTGATGCGGTTACCGTAATTGGCGATCGAGGCGAAGTAGGTCGGACTCAATGACTGCTGGCTGTAGCTGTGGGATGCGGTCGAGAAACCGATGTGCGCAACCTCCTCGTCAACGTATTGATTAGCCCACTCTCGCACCCAGAAGTTGGTAGCAACACCGGACATCTGCTGGAGGCCGAAGACAGTAAGAGCAACAGCCCAGAACCACCAAGCGCCCATGGAGGAAAGGTAGAGTTGAATGACGGGCCACTTGACAGAGCCGACGGCCTTCTTCTCCTCCATGGCGTCCTTTTGCTCCTTCTTCTTGTCATTCTTCTTCGATCGGGCATCGCTGGCGCTTTCGTCACCTGGGTTGACCACAGTCTCAGAGCCACCCTCGCCAACGCTAGAGGGAACACGGGACGGAATTCGAGACACTGAGGCAGAGTTGATAGCAGCCTTTTGGACATCTTCACCCAGCTTGCCGGCAGCGATAAGCTCGGCAGACGGACCCTGGGCAGTAACTCTGCCATTTTCGAGACACACAACAAAGTGCGATGACGGAGCACAAAGCTGGAGGTTGTGAGTGACAAGAATGCAGGTTCGGCCCGCCATCAAAGGACCCTTGATGGCGTTGTTGAAGATCCATTGTGCTGTGTGGGAATCAACGGCACTCAGACAGTCGTCCAAGAAGATATGTTGAGAGTTGGAGTAGATGGCACGGGCAAGCGAAATGCGTTGCTTCTGGCCGCCGGACATGGTGATACCCTTCTCGCCAACCAGAGTCTCATCGCCGTTGTCAAGGATTTCAAGATCACGCTCCAGAGCGCAGGCAACAATCACATCTCTGTATCTCTTCTCGTCATAAGGCGCAGCAAACAAAATGTTGTCCTTGATGTTGGCGTTTACAAGCCAAGCAGCCTGAGCAACATAGGCAACCGTGTCGGCCAGACCCGTCTCAGGATCAGGTCGGACATCCTCACGGCTACGGCCACCTGGGCAGTAGACTTTACCCTCGACCAGGGTCATCTCGCCCAACAAGGCCATGAGCATGGAAGTCTTGCCTGAGCCGGTGGGTCCAGAAATGATGTTAAGCTTGCCAATGAGGAAATCGATGTCCATGTCGATGAGGCGGAAAGCCATCGATCCGTCATCTGCAACAACATCCTTGCCGCCCCAGATGAAGTTGGCCTTGCGGAGACCAATGACCTTGTTTCCGTCCTCATCAACATTGTCCTCACCGAGCTGTTCATACTTCTCAGTCTCCTCCTCGGTAAGGAACTCTTCGACACGGTCCAGTGAGACCTTGGTCTCCTGAACATGGGCAAACATGTCTCCCATCTGATCAAGAGGCACGCGAAGGAGCATGAAAAGAGAGATGGCAGTGAAAGCAACCGATGGGTAGAGCGGCTTGTGCTCAATGAGGGTGTACATCAAGAAGGAGAAGAACGTGATGAGAACGGGAACCGAGTTCCACACAGCAACGGCGAAGGACCAGATGACGTAACGGGATCGAAGAGCCTTCAACTCAGCGGCACGCTTCTCGTCCACAATACGACCAAACTTGGCCTCCCACGCGAAGTACTTGATGATGCGAATGTTCTGAAGAACCTCGTTGGTCACGTTGATGCGCTTATCGGTGGCACCCAGAATCTTCTTGGACGTGTTGGCGAAACCTCGCGCGAAGCTGTAGTTGATAGGCAAGAGCAGAGCCATCACAATCAATCCAGGAATGGCGCTGAGCCCCATGACATCCCAGAGCAGGATGATGGCCACAACAAGCTGGGTCGGGGCAGACGCGCAAATAAAATGCAGGTAGGCCGTGACTTCGGCAATCTTGAAGCTGTCGACCGACATGAGGTTGATGATAGTGCCCAAGTTCGCTTGCTCGTCGTCCTTGGCCGGATCTTTGGCGGCGCCGTTAGCAGCAGCCTCAGCATCGGCCTTGTCCTTCTTGAAACCAAGTTTCGCCTTGATCTTTCCAATCAAGCTCTGCTTTCCAGCAGCCGGCGCCTTCTTGCCGAGTTCCTTGTCCTTGCCGGCCGAGGCCTTGCGTCGGAGGGCCTTGGCATAAATTTCACCGACCATGATGGCGCGAATGCGAATGCAAATCTTGCGGCCAATCCACAGGGCGTAGTTGTCTGCGAAAGATCTGATGATGTCGAGGACTGGCAAGAGAATCACGTACAACCACAAGACGTTGATGGGAGCGCCCTCGGGTTTCTCCACGTATTCCAAAATGGCCTTGAGCAGTAACGTCGGGGCAAAAGTGAAGATGCCTGCGAAAGCAGCCAGAGCGAACTGGAGCAGGAGCTCGCCCTTGAAGTACTTGAGCAGATGCCAAGCCAGGGTTGTGGTTCTCTTCATTGCCCGGTAGTCGGCCAGGACTGCGGCTGCCTTCTCCTTGGGGACCAAGTTCCAAACGCTCTTCATCTCCAGAGTTTCCTTGTAGCCACGGGTGATGATGGGGTCGACCCAGGAAAACGTGACCAGGGAAAAGAGAGAGGCGAGGGGCTCGCGCGAGGGCTCAATGTCGCCTTCCCATTCCAACAGCACTGTCTTGTTGCCCTTGCGAGTCGTGATTGCCAGGCCGAAGAGAAGCGAAGTCAAGACGAACTCGACAATGACGAGCGTCTGCGCAAGGCGGCTGCTTGGGTGGATAAGGACGGAGCGGAAGATGCCCACGGTGAACAGCCACTGGAACAGGTAGATGGTGGCGGTGTGGTTCCAGATGCGAGGGACGCGCCATTTCGTGTTTCCAAGGAAGAGTCGCAGAGTGGCGAGAATAGCGATATAAACCCAGGTCACCAAACCGACAATGGTGACCAAGAAGCCATGCTGACCCGGGACAGTTCCAGTGACCAATGCAATAATGTGTATCGCGATCAGACCGGCGATTCCAAGCTCTTCGACAAGAATGGTCAAGTTCTGGGCGGGGGGGCTGTCGGCCTGAACAATGGATCCTTTGGTGGTGGTCTTAACCAGAGCGAGGCGACCGCCGCCGTTCATAGTCAGCGCCTCGTCGTCGTCATCCTCGGTCTCCTCGGGAGGAATGTCGGTGTGGCCGTGGTGGTGCTCTTCCGGGACTTGCTCGTAGCCATGCTTGCGGTTCTTCGCGGCGCTTCGGAACGCCTGTAGGCTAAGGTGAAGGAAGGAGAAGCCTATGACAATCAGAGGAAACAGGATTTTGAGGTAGCTGTGGTGAGAGATGAGTGGTTAGTCAATGGGACATGGTGGGCAACCGGTTCGGCTGCGCCGTCAGATCGTAGTTGAGGACGGCATTGGTGGATTGAAGGCGTCACGATTTGTTGCGCCGTGACGCGACCTGGTGAGGAAGCGGGCTTGGGGATAAAAAGACTCACTCTTGCTGGAAGCACGGTGTGAGATCGTCAATGTACCATATCGGCCAGCTGCACTGAGCAAAGCTGCCCATGTTTGCTAGTACCCCACTCCCGGGTGGCGGGGAGAAACGCCAAAAAGAAAGCGATCAATGGCTGAGCTCTGACGGCGATTGGAGTTGGAGTTTGGAGTTGTTTGGGGTAGTACGGGATGGGATTTGGCAACGGCGTTTCGGTTCGGTTCGCAGCGGTCGAAAGAGAACGCGGGTGTGGGAGCCGACCTCGGACCTGGGCGAGGCGAGGAGAAAGAATACAGCAGCAGCAGTAACAGCAGCAGCAGTAACAGCAGCAGCAGTAACAGCAGCAGCAGTAGCAGCAGCGGCAGCCAAACTGACGTTGGCCGGGGCGTGGTTATTGATCGCACTTCTAGATGTTGTTGTTTTTTTCTTCTCTGGCTGGTAGAGGGAGGGAGGGAGTCGGCAGGGCGTCTGTGTCCCGAGATCGCACACGGGATCTGTAGATGCCAAAGTCTTGACGCGGGAGGGGGAAGGGGGGAGGGGAGGGCAAAACAAAAAAGGAAGAGAGGAAAAGGAAAGAGATGTAGGGAGAAATTCACAAGTTGTTGCAGAATCGAGAGTTTTTGGGTGGTGGGGAGGTCAAGGGAAAGAAAAAGCTGAGGTAAGTTCCTGAACTGGCTGGCGGCTGTAGCTCTGGCTCTGGCTCTTTCTCTGGCTTCGGCCCCGGGCTCAGTCTGGCTGTCAGTCAATCCCTGGTGCGTCTTCCTCCGTGTCAGACAGTCAAGTCAGTCTGCTGTTTGTCTGGTTTGTCTGGATCTTCCGTCGCTGTGCCGGTGAATGGTTAGCACAGGGCAACGACGATTGTAATGACTGACGACGACGAGTGACAATGGGAAAAAATGGAAGCCCTGTCCAGGCTGTCCTGGATCATGGAAGCACGTCGAGGTTCCTGGCCGGTGGACAGAACAAGTTGGGATATCCACAGTGACACTCACATTGGTCGGAGTTTGGATCCGTTTGGCCAGGAAGGTACAGGTATCCGCAAAGCGCAAGGAAGGCAAGGCCGGAGCAGCAATGAGGCAGTCCGCGGCGAGCAATAACGGGTTAGTAGCTGGAGCGGGACCCAGCAAAGGTACCTTGGGTCTGGATCCGAGAAAGCGAGGGAAGGGGAAGCCTGAACTTCCGAAGGGGGAGGAGAAAAAAGGTGTGGAGGGGGCGAGCGTCAGTGTCACTGTTTGGTAACAAAACAGTCGAGTCTGGATGGGTATCTGAGTATCTGGTCACTGTGGTACTCCGTAGACTGGTTGTAAGGAAACGCATCCGTATTGCGTACGAAGTATTGTGTCGGGGCTGGGACTGAGAGTCTGTGTGCAAAGACGAAGGTTCTCAACGATGCAGGGCCCGCCCTCGTCCCTCTCATCCCTCGCCCTTGGTCTTCCCGCCTTGTTGTCGTGACTCGTCTGTCGTTGTCACGGTGTGGTCTGTTCTGGCGTATGGAGTACCTGGCATGCCTCGCCTTGCCCACCAGAGAGTAATAAGGCACGAATAGGGCGTATTTTCAGCATGACGCCGCAGCCCGTAGGTAGATGGCTCGTCCGGAGGAATGAAGCCAACGAGACAAGCAACAAGACGCAATGAATGCAGAGTATCCGTACAACAAAATGAAGGCATGCAGATGGCACTCCGTACTCCCACTCCATACCCCGAGGTGCAGTGCAGTGCAGGTCGAGCCAGGGTGTGCAGGGTCATGCCTCCCCGCCCATATGCACGACGATAGCAGCGTTGAGCCCTCGACCAGTGGGAAGCTTCAATTCCTGGCAAGCATGTGCTGCTCTGCTCCTTTGTACGGGATGCATATCCATAATCCAGAATGGCTGCAGTCCCATGTCTCGCCTTGCATCGCTCGATTGTTTGAACTCTGGAGTTCCGCCCCCCACCGCCCACCGCATGTGCAGTCAGGCAGTTAGACCTGGCGGGGGGACAGTCAATGTTATCCGTTCACTGTTAGTTTTCGGTACGGATACGCCGTAAGGAAGAAGAAGAGTCCACTATACCGATAACGTGCGCGCTTGTCGACAAGCTTCATATTTGGGTGAAATGAATTTTCGAGAGACTGGGAAGACTGACTCTGTTTTTGATTCCATGAAGATGATGTAACTTGTGAGTGATGTTCCTACATACCTTAGACATAGGCATGGCAGGTATCCGTAGGACCAGGTAGTGTACCTGCTCTGGTTCTTTCTTTTTCTTTTCTTCTACGGATACTTCTTTCCCTGTTGTCCCCTTTAGGCTTCCATTCTCCCACCGGTCCAGAGTGCACCTTCCCGGTCCCAAGTCCCAGTTTGCGTGGTTGGTTCAGGTCTTAGGAGTACGTACTTCGTAGTGCCCGGTCCACTGATGACATGGAAAGCTCAGGCCCCACCATGACTCGGTACGTACCGGAGCTTGAGCTCTGGAATTCAACCCGAAGATTAAGAAATTTCATCGACAAGCCATACAACGGTACGTACCTGCTTAGTGTCTTTTGAAGCTTGTCAGAAACGGCAAGGGCGAATAAACAATAGGAAAGACCGTTGCATGTTAACAGAGGACAGAGGACAGAGCCCAGGGAAGGAAGGTAGGGAAGGAAGCCATCGTGAGTCTTGCCTTGCACTACCCAGCTGCACCGTTCTTTCTCACTTCTCGATATCCTCCTCCCTTTTGGGTACACCTGCGGCTTCCCTATCTTCATCACCATTCTCTCATCTATCTACCAAACATCCGTCCTGCAATCACCAGCCATGCATCCCTCCCTGGGCCATAGACGTTGCTCCCGGCAGCCTGACGCACTCGCAGGCAGATGCTTGCCTCCCACCGTCGGCCTGGCAGCCTTTCCACGTCTCTCTGCTCCACACGCCGTGTTTATTGTTGCAGGAAACAGCGGCATAGGCAACCCCGTATCAGCAGCAGCGACACTCCCTGATACTGTAGCACATCCGGCCAACAAAGCAGAAGACGAAGAAACGCTGTTGCGGCTTTGCGACTTTGCGACTTGCCTGTGACAATCGGACACCTACAACCTGCAACCACCGATGAGATCAGCATCATGTCTCAACCCAAGCCAGAGCTCCAGACTTTCTACCAAGTGGTGGCACCGATGGGGTGTCTTACATCACCTTGACCTACCTACCGCGAATGCCACGCTGGGATACCGGTATCCGCCAACAATACCTACGTCCTGACTTTGACATGGCCATTTGCGCTCACGCCCTTCGTCCATACTTTGCGAGGGTATGTCATGCTCAACCGTCTGTCCGCCAATGTCCTACCGCCAAAACTTGAGAAAAAGGCTGCTTGCAAGCCAGGTTGACAGTTATACACAATGCCTTTGACCAGGAACATCCCACATCTATCCAGTTGCTTCGACGAGGACAGACTGTGAAGACTGAGTACGGTATAGCCGCCATGAGGCTCAAGGTTTCCAACCTCTCCCGGCCCAGGAACATGCGGTGCGCCGTCTCCGCTGCCGCTCCCGCCGCCAACGTCAGAAGCCAATTTCGCCTGCAACCACTACAGATGCATTGCGTAGCTCTTTGCCCGACACTCAATGCCCCCGATACTGCTGACTGCATCCCAAGAATGCTTCCGGATACAAGCTGCGAGGGCATCTGACATTGGAAGCATCCTGTCATGCCTCGCGAATTTGCAAGCTGGAGGATGTTCGAACGGCTCGAGAGGACTCGCTTCCCTTGTGCTAACTTAATTGCACATCCCAGTTTTGACAGAATCAACTCGAGCCGCAGCAAACAATAAAGAGCCCCGTAACCCCGGCACCAGTTTCCGGGACCCAGGCCAGACTCCAAGAAACAATAGGCGAGCATTCCCTATGGCGAAACTGAAGCCTCATGACCTGCCAGCAAACTTCAATCACGTCAATTGATCTGCCTATCCATTCATCACGCGGCTGCTCTCTGCAATGCACTCCAAAACCCCTCAATTGTTTGTCTTCCAGGACAGAGGTAGCCCGGGCGAATCACGCAACATCGCTTGGACTCAGCATATCTGGACTCGACACTCTAGAAATTAGAATCGAGTCCCATGAACCCGCACCTCCAGGCACCACCACTGTCAGATGCTCGACCTTCCCATTGAGGCAAGATAATGCTAGGGAACCCGATCCTTTGCTACAACCCCCATCCCAGATTCGTCTCTATCGTGGCCCCCAGGCCCATGGTCCATCTCAAAAGAGCGGCAGTCGGCCGCCACAAAGCAATTACATATCAACGGCTTCTGACTCACCTTCACCGCCATTCGGGACCGCAGACTATAAACACAGTTATGTCAACTGGACCCTGTCACCATCCACCGCCACCTTTACACGGCTACAACTTGGACAAGACGCTACCACCCGATGGATGCAGCCCTCTGGAGGAAACCGCCCAATACTATTTCCTAGTCTCATCCTGTGCGTACATGCAGCCGGCTGAAGCACACAATGGCATGGTTGCGGGGGTTGGAGGCGCTACAGATTAACCATCACCGTGCCAGTAGCTCATGATTGGCCCGGCCATTGTTCGATAAGAAGCGGACCTCGCGTGTTCAACGGCTTGCAACACGCAAGCGTGTAATGGTGGCTTCGGCGTTGCGGCGGCTCCGAGCAGTGCACGTACTCCGTACCAACTCAACTCCGACCTGTCCTACTCCTGGCCCGGGGAACTGTTCCCTCTCTCCAAGCGCAGGCAGGGTCGTCGATGAAGCCCTGTCACTTCTCTCCTCTTTTGACGTTACAGCGCAGATGCGGTCAGGAAGACGAACTACTGTCCGGGGAACTCTAAAGTACATCATATCATCCTGGACGTCAACTACCAGCTAGCTACGGTCTACCTACTCTACGCTGATCCTGACCGAATCACACACCCATTGTTGGGCTTCATCCACTCGGAACACTTGCTCTCGCAGCCTTCTTCTCACTTTCACAGGCAAAGAGCGGTTCTCTTTGCTCGACTGTGATGTCCCCTCGTTGACCGACAGAAAATCGGTCGTTTTGTATCTGTACATCGCACATCTTGGCAGTAACTGTCCGTGCCCGCCTGGGCGATCGGCCTCTTCTTACTCAACCAGATCCTGGCCACAGGATCACATTATCAATCAGATAATCTTTCTGTCAGGGGACTGTTCCTCCAATATATGTCCCCATCGTCGCCTGATGCCAAGAGGCGTTGTGTGTAAGGCAACACGTGTGCTTTCAAGCCCGAACCTCTTCCCTCCCTTTTCTCGGGACTGCCCATCAGTCTCGATCAGCGTCCGAGTCAAGGAATGAGACCTAGCATTTACTGTTTGCTGTAGAATGGAGCCAGGCATGTGTTTATCAGGAGACGTCTGTATCCCTTGACCAAGAGACTGCTCCAGAGCAGTATCAAAATGAGAAACCCGGCGGAACAATGGAATCTGAGACAAACAATCTCATTTCTTGCAAGTCGCGATTCCCTTGGCCGGCACGTCAACGGTCCCCAAGACAGGTGGCCGCGCGTCGGTACTCGGCAAGCCCCTTGCGATTCCATAACTGCCGCTTTCTTGTGGTTTTATTCCGAGTTAGCTACGGAAATATCGCCTAGCTGCCTTGAGGGTTCGATTTGCGGCATCTGCCGCCGAGTATTTTGCCGGAGCTGGGGCTGGGTCTTCCAGGACGACATACGTATACCAAAACATCGGAAAGCTGGTCATCAAGTCCCTCCTTTGCATCTTATCTTGGCATATTAGGTGAGAGGCGAGGCCTCGATAATGACGGCAGTACCCCTCACTTGAGAAAATCTTGCAGTGATTCCTAGATACAGATCACCCAAACCTCTACAGTTTTGGCCGACGAGTCTTGATCAAAGTAGCACACTACCGCCGCCACCCCTTTAAACTTCAAACATAACAGAGGCCATCACAACAGACATCAGGCAAGGCGTAGAGCTAAGGCAGTCCGAAAATGTCACCGGTCGACGCCCCAGGAACCCATCCCAAGCGTAGACGCGCTACCTATTCCGAGGCCGGCCAAGAACAGTTTGGCCTCCCCCCCCCACGCCGAGACACGCTCAACTACCCTAACCCATGGTTTGGTACCGATCATTGGGCAATGCCTTCTGATCCATTTGTGCAGAGAGGCAAAGCCATTGTTAGCCCCCAGTGACCGCAAACGACTAGACCTCTATCCACCGTTTTGTCTAACGTCGGGGAGGCGGAGGGGCAAGTATGCAGGTGCGAGGCGGGAAGTCACCACGGCCTAGACTCCGTTATTTTGTCATTATGCGAGGCCGAGGAACTTTTGTTGCTGTTGTGGTCGTTGTGCTCCCCTTGTCATGTCGTTGCCCGCCGCCTCGCCAATGGCGGGTTTCGTGAATATGCTGACGTGAGTCTTCATATGTTCTCTGTAGGGGAAACTTTTTTGGCTAAACCAACAACGGCTTGCTGGGGCCCCGGGGGTGGGTTGAGATATCGACCTTCTTGTTATAGAGTCCCTGCTCCCCCCATGTGGATCGTTCGTACATGAATCCCGAGGACGGCGGCGAGGCTAGTCAGCATGGCACTGCATCATATTGGGAGCCAAGGAAGGAGAAAAGATCCTTGGAGAGAGTACGAGCCGCTTCGTCGTCCTACTCATATTCTAGTAGTATCGTATGCCAAAGTTTCCGCGCTTTTGTGTAACTACGCTCGAAGCTCCCCGACGGCAAAACCCCCTCCCCCCAAAGTCCCTCACCTTTCGCCCGAATTAGCTATCACGAGGGTGGCAAGTAGACCTCCATGCAGTAATGGCTATATAGAATAGGTGCTCTTTTTTAACCCGATGTAGCAAGCTCCCAGATATCTGAGAGTGAGGAGTCTGTCTGGCCACGTCTGGCACGAAATTTAATACTCCAGAGCAAAGTTTGTAAGCCAAATTTTACACACGATACCACGAAGCTGCCAGGCGCAGTCTGTGGAGTTGTTGTCGCATGTCTCATCACTTCAATCATTTCAAGTATGAGCTGAAGTACAGCATCTCGACTGCTGTTTATCCATCTGTACGTAAGGATACGTTAACCATAGCTAGGGAACGAATTGACTTGGAGATTGAGA
This sequence comes from Colletotrichum salicis, assembly GCA_001563125.1. Lineage (NCBI taxonomy): Eukaryota > Fungi > Ascomycota > Sordariomycetes > Glomerellales > Glomerellaceae > Colletotrichum > Colletotrichum salicis. The sequence continues at coordinate 17,972 of JFFI01000998.1, read as the reverse complement.
TGACAGCTGTCACCAGACAGCTCAAGAGAGGCTGGTTGGAACATGGTTATGAAGGTATTGGCTGAGCTGAAACACTTTGACGGTAGTCCTTGAATGATCGTGAGTGATCCTGAATAGTGGATTAGCCTAGGTATATATTTTTTCCCAACGGAAATGTCTTGTGCACACTCAATATAGGCTAGGTGACCAAGGCAGATGGAGGCCAACTATAGAGTATGACCTGCAAATCCGTAGGTACGGAGACATACCCACTGCGAGATTACTTTGATATTGAAGCAAGAGTAGAGCCGTTCTGGGAAGCAGTATCACAGGCAGGAGTCTCCAGCATTTGCGGATGCAGTGAAGAAACGGTCCCATATCGAATCTACAATTTACTTCACTTAATAATGTCATGATAGGCTACCTACAGATAGGTACTTTGGCCGCACCACTGGTTTTGAGCCAGCAGCTAGCCACGGGCCATCCAAACTCTGCCTTTGGTAAGATATAAGCGCATGGCAGTACTCACCAGTGGTCCCGGTTCTATGCAGGACCGCGCTGAAGTAGATAGCAATGAGAGTAGCAGCAGGTGGAGCAGCGGGTGTAGCGGGAGCCCCCGATAGGGCGGCTCGCAGAGGGTCTCTGATGAGTCTGCTATTCAAGGCAAGTCCCAGCACCCAGACGTTAGATGAAAGTTATGGGAAGTCGTTCGCTGCTTTGTTCGTCATCGTGTACGTATTCGTTTCCGTCGAAGTACGGGAGGATAGCCAGGGTAGTATAGGGGAAAGTAGTTTAGAAGGCGGAGCAACGGTCGGAGCAGTAGTCGGAACGATAGACGGAACAGCGGGAGCCTGATAGGTAGTTAGAGAGCGAAACGCAGGTCGTTAATAAACCTTTCTTATTAACTAAGATAAATCCCAGTACCCTTCGCTACAGAAAAGATCCAGGATGTCTTTTACTGCTTCGTGAATCGTCATACACGTATTCCTCACGTAAAACTATAGGAAAATGGCAAGGAACAGTAGGTACTAGGTAGCTTGTGTATGGGAAAAGGCTCACAGGCTTTGTCCAGATGAGCAATGGCTAAGACAAATCGACTCGACTATGAGAAAGAGGATGGCGATCTATTATATATGGTACTCTCCGTGCGATGCTCTTGCTGGCTTCATTGTCTCTTATCGAGGACCAGGTCTCTCTTATACTTTCTTAAGACGTCCCGGATTCTCAGTACCTCAGTGATGAATGTAACAGGACACTAGATAGGGATTTGCCGAAGCTGAGCTTGTTATTAAGAACGACAAGGGAAGCTGCTCTTACACTAGAGTAAAATAAATAATGGAAACCTACAATAGGGTAATCATGTGCCCTGAGTCTTCGGATGATAACGGACCAGAGTCCGTCAGGCTAAGGCCCCCAATCGAGCCACCAAGAGTCAAAAGTCATGATCTGTTGCACGTCCTCAAGTTATAACTCTTAGGGTGCATACATGACATTGGAGACATCAGCAGTCACAGCTTTCGGATGCAGACACATGGAAGTAGATCGTTGGGGTGTGTGGAACGGACTTGTTCGCATATATGGTCTTAGATACAATACTCTACAGTACGTAGTCTCGGTAGATGGCCGCGGACGGGATACTTCGACTCACAACATGTTCTGTCGTAGTCTGCAGTAACCTCATCGTCCTGCCATTCTTCATCGAGATGCTTCGCAAGAGCACCGCGCCCGTTCGCCAATGCTACCTTGAACCCATCACCGTGTGAACCCATTGCTTTTGTTCTCCAATAATTGAAGACCTCATCATGACTTTTTTTTAACAATGTATGCCGTGGTATTACACAGGAAGCCACCATTGGTATAATGGCCGCTAGAAGCCTCGCATAAACAAAGGAAGAAGCTTCGATATATCTGAAAGGGGATATGTCGGTCGCGTTGCCTGGCAACATTTAACCCATAATCATGCCCTTCATGCCGGACAGGTCACCCTCCTTGGCAGCAATCTCGAAGTAGCCGTAGATGATGCTAAAAGTATGTTAAAACGTGTTCTTGAAAAAATCGGACCAAGACAGAAACTTACGTGACAGCCAGGAGAGTACCAGTGCCGGAGCCGAGGGCGCCCATGAGGTCGCTGGCAACGGAGAGAGCACCGATGCAAGCACCGCCAAAGGCAGCGGCAGTGGGGATGATGCGCTTGAGCTCCTTGTACATGCTCTGGTCACGGTGACCGGCCATGACAAGACCCTGGTCCTTGAGCTGCTTGGCGACATCGCGGGGGCTGGAGCCGGAAACCTCAATCCAAGTCTTGGAGAAGATGGCGCAGGCACCCAGCATGTAGACGATGTAGACAGCGGTGTGGATGGGGTCGAGAAGGGCGTCCTTGAAGTTCAAGGGAGGAGACATGTAGTAAGCCAGGCCGGAGATGGCAGAGAGCTGAGCAGAGCCGTCCTTGGCTTCCCAGACACCGAAAAGACGGACGAGGAGGTTGTCAGAGAAGCGAGAGTACAGCATCTGGCTGATGAGGAAGATGTTGGAGGACAGAGCGGACTGCAGCATGATGGGCATGTTGGAGGTGTAGAAGAGGCGGACGGGGTAAGAACCACGGGCACCACGCTGGCGGGAGGACTTGACGGGGATCTCGACGCGGAAGCCCTGGAGGTAGATAACGGCAGCGAAGACGAGGATGGTGGCCAGGAGGTTCATGATGTTGGGGAGGTTCTGGCGGTAGAAGGCCTCCTGGAGAGCGCGCTGCTTATTGGGCCAGGTGAGGAGAAGGTGGAAAAGGGCGATGACGGCACCCTCGAACTCGGGGCCACGACCGGTGTTAATGGTGGTGGGGGAGAAGGCCTTCCACATGATGGACTCGCAAATGTTGGTGGCGATGAAGAGAGAGATACCAGAGCCGAGGCCGTATCCCTTCTGGAGGAGCTCGTCGAGGAGAATGACGATCATGCCAGCAACGAAGAGCTGGAGAACGAGGAGGAAGACGATACCGGCGCCAAGGTCGGAAGGTCGGCCGTAGAGACCGGTGAAGACGTAAACAGTGGCGGTACCGGCGGAGAGAATGAAGGCAAAGAGCTTCTGGGCGGTCTGGTACAGCTCGCGGTCGCTCTTGAGGTCGAGGTTGACGTCGATCATGTGGGTACCAGCAAGGAGCTGGAAGACCATGCCGGAGGAGATGATGGGGGTGATACCCAGCTCCATCAGGGTTCCGCGGTTACTCGCCATAACCATACGCAGCCAGTATAGGGGATCCGAGTTGTCGGAAGAGACAATGCCGTACAGGGGCATCTGGCTCATGACCAAGAAGATGAGGAGGGTGAGGGCCGTCCACATCAGCTTCTGGTTGAAGGGAACCTTGGTCTCCGGCTGCTGAACCTCAGGGAGGAACGGCACGAACGGCTTGACCAGGTCGAGGAACCGTACTGTGATGCGAAAGCGCGTTCGTTAGCCATTGAGTTGTCCTAGGATGATGTGGTTGCTCGTTGGGCATTGCGGCGGCATTCGCTGTCGACAAATATCGCGCGCGTGTCCATTTTTGGAGCTATGCGCCCCCCAAGCACGCGATTCGCGGAGGTTGGCTGGGCTGGGTGGATGAACTTACGGGAACTCATGATGGGCTGTTACAGTGGGCAGAAATCAATAAACAAAAGGATTAATTCATCCAGGTGAAGAAGGGGAGAAGAAGAGAGAGATAGAGAGCGACAATGGCTCCAGAGGTTGTGGCGAAGGGGTGAGGAGAAGTGGTGATGGGGAGATGGAGAGAGGAGGTTATTAAGGAGAGGAAGGAGCAATAGGAGCGGGAGGGAAGCCCAAAAAAGAGGGTCGGCTGCGATCTGGCTTCAAAAACGCCAAATTGTCGATGTGTCCAAAATTTTGGTGGAGCTTTGTCAGAACACGTGATGCGTCCAATCACTACCTTTACAGCATTAGTAGGCACTATTACCACATTACCTAGGGAATTGGGGGAAGCAAATTGGGGGATTCAGGGGACACAGCTTTAAGCTGTCTCCTCCACATTTTCGGCTCGAGCTGCCAGCCAGGGGTCTTCAGGGATCCTAGCGCCCACCCAATCCAGTGCCTGCCCGCTAAACTTTTTTTCTTCTGGCGCGTTCCGATGCATTCTGATGCCACCTGCACAATCTCCCATCTAGGAGCAACTGTCACCATACAGAGTCACAGCAGTCACCAAAAAGTCAAAGATTCGCCAACACAGGACACGAAACAACATCTACAGTCGCGATGCTGTAAACCTCCCCCGTGTCCTTTCTCGGTGGTTCTCTGGGTATGATCTTTCGGTCTGTGATAGGCCGAAGGTTCATACACAATGTTGTTGGCAACATGACAGCCCGAAATGCGCCTGCGGAACCCTTGATGGTTATCTTGGGATCGACCGGAACTGGAAAATCAGAGGTGAGTCGAGGAAGCTGTCGCGCCATCATCATTATGCGCCTTGGCTGACAGTGATCTGTCCACAGCTCGCAGTCGAACTTGCGACTCGCTACAATGGCGAAATCATCAACGCAGACGCTATGCAGATGTACAAAGGCCTGCCCATCATCACGAACAAGATCACCACCGAAGAGCGCCGCGGTGTTACCCACCACTTACTTGACCATATCGGCCTCGACCAGCCCACTTGGATAGTCGAAGACTTTAAGCGCGAAGCGAACAAGGTCATCCGCGAGATACGCAGCCGGGGCAACTTGCCCATCGTCGTCGGCGGCACGCACTATTACACGAATGCGTTACTCTTCGAAGATACCCTCGTCGGCGCTGATAATGAGAAAGCGCAAGATGGCGCTGCAGACATCAAAGACGAAGACGCATCCTCGTTTCCGATTCTAAACGAACCGACCGAGGTCATACTTGCCAAGCTGCGGGAAGTCGATCCTGTCATGGCGGACCGGTGGCATCCCAACGACCGGCGTAAGATCTCGCGCTCATTGCACATATACCTCCAACACGGCCGCCCAGCATCGGAGATTTACGCAGAGCAGCGCCAGCGCAAGATGGCCGAGAACACGCCCGAAAATGGTAGCAGTGCAAGCCCCTGGCAGACACTGCTCTTCTGGGTGTATTCCGAACCCGAAGTGCTCAAAGAGCGCCTCGACAAGCGCGTAGATAAGATGCTCACTGTCGGCCTCAACGACGAGACACAATCCATGTACGAATACGTCCAGGCCAAGGAGGCTGCTGGCCAGGAGGTGGACTACACTCGCGGCATCTGGCAGTCGATTGGCTTCAAGGAGTTTTCGCCTTACCTCAAGGCCCTCAACACCAGCGATCCTGCCACCGATTTAGAGACTTTGGACGCTCTCAGAGCCGCGGGGCTTGAAGAGATGAAGACTTCGACCCGACAGTACGCAAAATATCAAACTCGCTGGATCCGCACCAAGATCGTACCTTTCCTCCAAGAACAGCCTGGTGCGCTAGATCACCTCTTTGTCATGAATAGCACCGATGTGTCGCAATGGTCGTCCAACGTCGCCGAACCGGCCGTCGATGTCGCAAAGCGCTTCCTCGAGGGCGACGCCATGCCCGCGCCCGCGGACCTATCGGCGATGGCGCGTGAGGTGCTTAGGGAGGCGACGGCGCAAACGGAGCGCACGCTGTGTCGACGGACGTGTGATGTCTGCAAGACGACGTGCGTCACAGAGCAGGATTGGACGAAGCACGTCAAGAGCCGGCGGCACAACGTGCTGATGAAGAAAACGAAGAGGAGGGCGCTGGTTGCTACCGAGAGGCCCTTGGCTGTCGTGCCCGCGGAGGCTGATAAGGAGAAGGATGGCTCCGTGGGCGATCGAGGGTCGAGTCCCGAGGTCGATGGGCTGGCCATGTTTGATGTGCCGTTGTGAGATAGCCAAACTCGTCAGATTAACGAGACAAAAAAAGACTCATTCTTGAGAGAACTCTGCTCATCTTCTTTTCGTCCCTTGCCCGTTCGTCTGACCATGTTCGTCGTCTGCTCTTCCCGAAGTCATGCATCTTGTGAGGCTCGGCTCGTCCTGGCTCCGAATGCGACATGCCTAGATCGTTCCCCCCTCCCTTTCACCCCTTCCATCCCTCCCACGAGCAAGCAAGATCCAATGTCCTAAAGCTTGTTTTCTAGTGTATCTCGCATCACAGAGGCTTCTCTACGGCAAATTCCGGCTTGGCGGGGCCTTGGAACTTTTGCACTCAAGCCGGCGCGGACGTAGAGCAAGTTGTTCCGTCCCAGCGGAGTGAGTTCACA
>JFFI01000998.1:0-11723 GCA_001563125.1 Colletotrichum salicis | reverse complement strand
CCCCCCCCCCCCCCCCGCCAGAGAGGTGGAGGTGATTGGGGTCGCTTCGATGCATCAGGCAGGCTTTCTGATTTATACTAACGCACCCCCAGCACTGCATTTCTAACCCTAACTGAGAGGCTCTCGATCCTCATATCATGCCAGGCGAATGAGGAAGAGAGGAAATTCACTGCATTTTAACCTGCTCCCAAGGGAATCATGGGTTTGTTACCTGTGCGACGCTCCTGAGAGGATGCCACTTGCTGTCATTTAGTCAAGGCATCTGTAGAATGATTTGATCTCCCGAGTGTATTGCGTACTTTTTTCTTAGAACCCAAATCTACAAACAAGCCTCATCCGTTGTATCCCAATAGCAGTACTCAAAACAGTGTTGTAAGCGTAGATCATCTCGATCTTCTTCTCTCCATTCTCCCCATCTCATTCACCATCCCCTTTACTTCTCAATCTCAGCCTTAACCCAGGCCTCCAACCCACCCTTGGCAATAACCTCCTGCACATTGGGCGGCAACTCACCAACCTTGACACTCCAGCTCTCCCCACTACCCTCGGTGACGATAACCTTGGACCGCCTCAAATCCCAGCAGAGCTTCCAGCCCGTCCGGCGCGTAAGCACCTTGTCCTCCCCCTCGTTCTTAAACGTCTCGCGGAGACGCTGCACGAGCTTGGGCACCTCGACGCCCATGAGCGCGTTGTTGATGCTGTTTCTGCTGAAAATGTTGCCGAAACTGCCAGACACGACCAGCGGGATTTTCTTGGCCAGGATCGCCGTCGCGGCCTGCTCGCGCGAGCTGCCCGTGCCAAAGTTGAAGCCTGAGACGAGGATGTCGCCGGCCTTGGCGATGTCGCGGAAGGAGGTGTCGTAGTTCTCCATGCAGACTTCGGCCATCTTCTCGACGGAGACGTTGTCTTGGTAGGTGTACTTGCCTGTTTTTTTTTTGTTTGTTAAAAGATCGCGTTGTTGGAGATTGGGGGTTCTCTCCGCTTTCACGTACCGGGGTAGATTCCATCCGTGTTCATGTTATCCTGATCGCAGAAGATGATCTCACCTTCCACCTTTTCAGGGAATCCGGGGAGGACCTCCGTCAAGCTGTCCTCCTCGCTCTCCGCGGCGGCGGCTAGTTCCTCAGCAGCAGCCGGGGCAGAGGCACCGGCGACTCCCTTCTCAGACTCGGCAATCATGCTATCGGCTTGCGCGATGAGCTGGTCAAGGGCGTCGTCGATGCTCATGGCGATATCGGCGGTGATGTCACCGACGCCCTCGCCGATGATGACCTTGTCCACGCCCTGGGGCTGCTGGTACCAGCCGGGGCCGGCGATCTTGCCATTCAAAGCACTTGCGGCGACGACTTCAGGGCTGGCCAGGTAAGCCTTAGCTTCGGTGGAGCCCATACGGCCCTTGAAGTTGCGGTTACTCGCGGAAATTCCATTTTCGCCCCTGAATGTATGTTAGCCGACGTGCTCAGCGAAATTTCTGGAGAGATACTACGAACGGTTCAAGGAGACCGGTTCCCTACAATGAATGAGTTAGTATATGGATCATGAATTGTTGTCAAGGCAATCAACTTACGAGACCAATGCACGGGCCACAGCCTGATGGTAATACGGAGCAGCCTGCGTCGATAAGTGTCTGCCAGTCGCCAGCCTCCTCAGCAGCCGCCTGCTCAACGGTTGATGCCGCAGCAAGGTAGAAGGAAACACCCGGCGCGATCTTGGCAGTTTCTCCGTCCTTAGCAGCCTCACGGAAAACGCGCGCCGCAGCGGCGATATCTGATGCACGCGAGTTCGTGCACGAGACGAGGTAAGCCTTGTCGATCTTGATGTTCTGCGCCTCCAGATCCTTCAGGGGCGTCGCGACCTTGACAGAGTTTGGGCCGGCGACGAAGGGGGACAGGGTCTCGAGGTTGAGGTAGAGGGACTTGGCGTATGTCGCGCCAGGGTCGGCCGTGAGAGGGTTCTCGAGAAGCTCGTCGACGCGCTCGTGAGTCCAGCGTCCCTTGACGGCGGCGTCTGTGTTGAGCATCGCCGCGGTGGTGGCCTTGGCGCGGAGCCATCTTTCCAGTGTCTGGTCGATGGGGAACAGCGCGGACAGGGCACCCCATTCCGTGCTCATGTTCGCGACTGTTATCCGCTCGTCGACGGGGATGCTTCGCATGGTCTCCTCGGAGCCGGTGAACTCGAGGGCGTGGTTCAGGACGTCGTCCTTGTTGAACAGGCCGCAAAGTGCGACGATGATATCCTTTCCAGTGACACCGGGGGGCTTAATTCCGGTCAAAGTAATCTGGGTAACATTAGTGACGAACCCCTGAGCGATGGCTGACAGTCATCGGTACCTTGGCAATAGGGGGAACTTGGTACCATGTGCGGCCAGTGGCCCAGATGGCGGCGGCGTCTGTTCGGACAACCGCGGTACCAAGGCATCCGATTCCACCGTAGTGGTTGGAGTGACTGTCTGAGGCGACAGCCAAAGTACCAGGCCATGCGTAACCTTCTTCCACCATAATCTGGTGACCGATTCCACGCCCGGCTGGGTAGAAAACCACACCGTGCTGCTTTCCGAGCTCTTCAATCTTTTTGTATTTCTTCAGGTTGGCCTCGCTCTTGTTTTGGACATCGTGATCGAGGGTCCAGACGAGTTGTGAGGGGTCGTGGATCTTGGTTGCTCCGATAGAAGCGAACTTGTTGCTGATGGGCGCCGTGTTGTCATGAGACATGCACTTCCCTTCCCAATTGTAAGCCATTGTGCGCTTATGGTCCTCTTAGGCGTATACATAGGAGAAGGGGGGAGTATTCACCAGGGGACAGGGTGACGTAGTCGCCTGCGCGGACCTTCTTGCCGGGCGCGAGACCCAGCGAGTGCCGCTGGACAATCTTCTCCGTCAACGTCTGGGGGTTTTCGACCTTGGGGGCGGATGTGTAGAGAAAGTCGGTCGCCGTCGCGGCGTTTTCGAGTTGTGTGTGAAAGGCATACTGGCGGGGACGGGTCGTCGTCGTGTAGAAGCTGGGTCGGATCGATCGCGAGGGAAGTTGGCGGTGCAGGAGACTGCGACGGCAGCTCCTCGCAGCGTGAAGCGCTACTGTTCTTCTCTGTTGGAGAACATTGGATTAGTAGAGCTTCGCTATGATGGGAGATTCATATGGGAGAGCACACGTACAATGGGCAACATTGCGACCTCAATTGGGTAGGCCAATGGCCAAAAATTCAACAATTTGGTCTCCGGCAATTCGCGACGTCGTCGTCAAGTCGTGACTGTTCGGTAGCCGGATCCAAAAATTTGGAGTCTATGGGGAAGTGACCGATGCCGGGGTGGGTCCCCCGCTGCCGTTCTCTGAAATCACCTTTGGGTGCTGTCTGATTGGTTAGCTTCGGCACCTTTTCGGCATTCTGATCGAATTTCTGACTCTGCATAATCTTATCTTATCGATACGGTCATAGCAGCTTACATAAGATGAGCAAGTTGTGGAGGTGATCCGAAAAGCGAGAAATACGATGACTTCTGGGAGCGAATACGACGCCGCATCCGCAGGCGCAGGCATTACCGCCGGCTGTACCCGGATCACGGAGATAAAGGCCGGCTCATGACATATAATTCCGCCGTGAGCTGCGGGGCATTCACAATAGTCGGTTAAAACTCCGCAAATCTCTCCAGTGTCTACTTCGTACTGCGTCTCCAGATTGTCTGCGGATACAATTACTGGTTTAGACACTACCGGTGAGCTTTCGATGAGCAAGCAGACCCGAATAATACGAATGCCGATCTCACTCAAATTTCTGGAGGATGAAGAACAGAGCTAGGCAGGCAGAGCATGAGCCTTAGTTGGGAAATGCGGTCTCCTGTTAAAGACACTGGTAATGCTGATACGGACGCTCTTGGTAAGGAATTCCCGACACGTCGATCACCAGCATGTCACCGACAGTTTGATGACTGAACTTGTAGGTAGGGATCTGGCTTGCTTGTCTCTATTGCGCAAGACAGCACGTGCCAGAGTATAGAGGTCACTTGGTCAAGTTCGGAGTGATTAGATGTCACAAGGTTTTTGCAAGTTGCACATCTCTCTTCGGTAGGTGTTACCCGTGCATAAGTCTATAAGCCGCATGCTATGGAACGACGGGATTGCCTTGTGCACAATCTGCAGCCGCCGTAAAACTCACGGATTCGGCGAGCCAAAAGCCCCTCGCACTTCGGGCATCTGGAATCCTGGATCTCGGCTGGCGTTCGATTTGGTCAAGGCCGGGCCTGTATCCCTCCGATAGCTGCCCACCATAATCTCTCAAGTAAGGCACCCTGTGTCTATTACACGTGTCAATTGACAGCTGCGTGAGAAGGATGGATTCTTACCTACGAAGTATCTGTTGTTCTTTGGTCCTTGGATGCCACCCTGCTTACGGCAGTGCGCCCATGCAAACTTGTCCGGCTCCGTGCCTTGACGCAATGCCGCCCAGGGCATCACCCGCGGCTCATCATGAGGCCATGAACATAGAAGCCAACCGTTGCTTGGCTTCTCAGAGTTATTTCAAGTTACGCCAGTCTAATTGCTGGGCTCCTACGGATACTTACCTCATATGCGCGCGGGCAAAGAGAGCCAAAAGCTGATGGATGCGATGTGTTGTCCGCTATTTTAGACACATGTTCAGAAGGAGGGACTTGTTCCCCACGCTACTGCGTACAGATGCCGGTATCTCTCACTTGTATCAGCAGTTTGGCACTTTGGCTACCGTCAGGTATGGCTCATGGTGGCTCATGCTCCTTCATGGCATGGATCCCGGACCTCTTATTTCCATCTGGGCTCACCTTCCATCCAATGCTCGTCCGTCATTTCTCCTCCGCAACCCACCCAGAACCTCCGTAGAAAGAGCTCCTTGATGTGGGTTGGATCTGTCAGGAACTCTCTCCTCTCAGCTGTCACCCCCGCCCCCTGTCTTCTCATGGCTATTCGTGTCTATCCGTCCGGATAGGTAGTAAATGTCTCTTACTATGTAGTGACCACTTCCTTGGACCATGGACCTCCTACCTTTAACTTGATCTCTTCCAGTTGTTCCCGAACTCCTTTCGGCGTCGACCATTTCCGTCCCACGTCACTTTGTTCCTCAGCACAATCTACTCAGTATCAGCTTCCATCCAGCCCTTCCCTTCCTTACTGCCTTGCATCTGCATCGGCATCGGCATCCGCACACGTTGCCTCTATCCGTACCTACGGACTACAGTTCACGCACTACCCAACCTGACCTTGCAGTTGGTCGCCGTTGAGAACCCTGGAGCTGATCTTCCTTGATCCTCGAACCCCCGATCGCTCCCCCATGGGCACACCCGCTCATTTATAACCAAAAACCCAGAGCTTCCGGGCCTCGGTGGACCGGTTCACACAGCATTCACACAGGTTGCCCTGGCTGTCTCAGGGTTCTCTTACCTTCCATCGGCCGCTTTGGACCTGCTGCCGCTATTGCCTTACTATAGACGCATAGTACGAGTAGACGGACCGCACATGCACAAAGTCCACCTGGGCATCTGGCCTACATCTGTACTGGGAGGGTATTGGCGTCATTCCTCCGCCGTTTCGTCCGTTCCCTCCTACGACCTGAACATCCACCACCCCTCCTGTCCTGTTTGACTTGCCCTTGTCTTTTCGCTTCCCCTCCATTCTACCTACCTAAGCTTTTGCTGTCTGTCAAGTGCCTTTCCAAAAGGTGTTTGTTCTCCAATTGTTCGCAACTGCAACAACGTCGTCCCTGTCAGAATTACGACGGAACTCTCTTCTCATCTAGACAACATTGACCACGCACGGAAAGCTCAACTTCTTCCTGAGCAACTACTATAGTCGAGTCCCAAGAACCAGCCAGACGGATAAAGAAGCAACCCCTGGTGAGACGCTGCCGACACGTACGAGTGGTCACTTTCTCCATCTTGGCTGGGTTGCGCTGCATCGGGTTTCCTGGAATCCCGACGAGTCAGGCCGAGTGACTGTGAGACCCGCGCCCGTTTCCGCTGCTGGGCCACCCTACCTTTCTACCTCACCATACGGATTCATACCATCCTACAGAAGTCCTTGACATCCAATTTCATACTTCTTACTCTTGGCCCGCTGTCGCCGACGCCGTCCTGCGACTACGCCTCATTGCCTTACATTACATTACCAGACTACATACCGGCAGGGCTGCCAGCACACACTTCTCTGTCACACACTCTCTCACACATACTTCCGTACTCTCTCACCTCACACACCTCTCAACAGTCTCTTAAGCCCTTGTCGTTCCTTCTCTCGCATTCCGCCGCCGCGTCCCGCACCGCCGCCGCCCTCACCCCCAAACTCCACGCCCACTTCACTTCCTACACTCACATCTGACGCCCAGCCCTGCCACATCCATCCCACCAAACCTCGCAACTCATATCCCACCAGGAACGGGTAGGGTGAGTTGAAAGCGAACCCAGGGGTTAAAGGAGCCAATATCCATATCTACCGCCAGGCATCCTCTTCTCCCGCATCACCGCTGCACACGCGTCTTTTCAAACAAGGCGCCCTGGTGTCCAACCCAACCTACCTTGTCTTGTCTCGACCCTGGGCCAGGCCTCCCGTCCGCTCGTCCCGGACCAGCCCACGATCAACCCTCTTACGTACGGCTTTGGCTTGAAAGACTCACAGACACCCTCCCCTCCTCTCCCACCTTTCTTTCGCCGCACCGCACACCCGGGGAAGCATAACGATTCAAAGTCGTTGTCTCTAGCGCCCATCTCCGCCCTGGTTGGTCATCGACAACGCCTGGAACCACCCAAGCGACTCAAGGAAACCCGGGATTCCACTTTCTGCCAATTTCCAAGCCAAAAACTTTAAACTTTACCTTTGGTACTGTGGCAGATCACAGCACGCGCCCGCCTTGTGTGAACCTCGCCAAAGAGGGGGGGCTTCCTTCATCCCACTTTAGGGTCGCGTCTAGATCCGTTTGCATTTATTACCCCTCGGGTCTCAGCTCGTCGCCACATCTTTATTTTCTCATCCCTCTACTACGGATACACTAGAACGGATCCCCCTTGCAACTATCTTACCGACGGACTCCGCCCTCCAGGGAATCATCCATAAGGGCCTCGCGCCCACGCGTGTCAAAGACTTGGTTGGGTCTCGTTGCCCCCCATTCATGGACGACGCCGTCCTGTTTCAAACTCTTCCCGTGGCAACTACTGCATAACCACGAGGCTATTCAGCCTCAGCCCTACCAATGAGTACCAACTCCAGTCAACACAAGAGCCAAAGGGTTCTGGCCTGTGTTCTCTGCCAACATCGCAAGATCAAATGCGACCGGAACACCCCCTGCTCTAATTGTATAAAGGTGCGCCGCCTTCATTGTACAGATACAGAATCCCGAATGCGTTCTGACTCGTACTAGGCCAACGTCACATGTACACCTTCAACGCCGGCTCCCGCACGCAAGCGCAGGAGGCCAAATCAGGACTTACAAGAAAGACTCGCCAGATGCGAGGCTTTACTAAAACAGTATGCCACGACAGGTAGCGATACGACGCCTCCTGGGACGGCGGCGACTCTTTCGCCCACGACTTTTGCCACACCTTCTTCGGCTGGGCCGTCGCCGAGTATGCCACAGCTGCCACTACCCTCGGGGTCCGCTTCAGTATCCGAGGACACTTCTCCACCCGCGACATCCTGGAAGCCGGCCGGCAAAGTCGTGGTTGAAGATGGCAGCGTCCGCTTCATGGACAGTTATGTGTGGGCAACAGTGCATGATCAGGTGCGTAATCACGAAGCTTGTAGTCCGATGCGCTTGCTTTCGACGCATCGCGCGCTCCCTGCCTGCGCCGGCTAGGCCTGACCTCTTTGCAGTTGACCGCAATGCGACAAATCATCGAAGCCGAGGAAGAGGAACAGAGTGTCCTAGGATCCGACGCAGTGACCCCCGACGACAACGTCGATCTTCTTCTGAACGACATTGCCGCGATCGACCTGGAAGATGTCACTCCATCTCCCGTTCAAATATTCAGACTTTGGCAGGTGTTTTTGGAGAGGGTTAACCCAATCACCAAACTCATCCACGTGCCCAGTCTGCAACCCCTGGTTGTGGAAGCGGCTGCGAACCACTCAAATGTCGCGAACAACGCCCAGGCTCTGCTATTTGCCATTTACCTCGTCGCATCTCTCACCATGACCGAGGCAGAAGCCAGACAGATGCTGGATACGTCAAAAGAGGAGGCTCTCAAGAAGTTCACTGCTGGTGTCAAGGCGGCTTTGACCAAGGTCAACTTCCTCAAGAACCACGACTTGATGACGCTGCAAGCTTTGATATTGTACCTGGTACGTAGTGATTTTTCCCGCCTTGGAAGTTGACTTGTTTTACTAACCGGGAACAGGTCTCTCTTCAGGGGCGATATAACCGCCACGCGGCTTGGGTGCTCAGTGGTGTGCTGATCCGTATTGCGCAAAAGATGGGACTTCACAGGGATGGAGAATTGCTCAACCTCACTCCATACGAGACGGAAATGCGACGACGACTGTGGTGGCAGATTATCATGTTGGACACGAAATATGCCATGGTTTCGGGATTCTGCGACACGCTGCTACCATGGAACTGGGACACGAATACGCCGCAGAACGTAAACGATGCCGATCTCTTCCCCGGATCGACCGAACCCGTCCAGCCTCGTGAAGGCCCGACAGAAATGGCATTCTGCCTGCTCTTGTACGAAGTCGGTCGTTTTATCGTCGAAAACCGTATCCCCGATTTCGAAGCCGTCGTTCTCGGCGCTATGGAGAATGATAGCCAAGATTCCCAACTGGCGACTCAGACTTCGCTTGCCAAGTACAGGGCATTAGTCGACAACCTCGATGCGAAACTCGTAGCCCTCGAGAAGCGATACTGCGACCCCCTTGCCGGCAACATCCACATCGTAGCGACCAAAATCCGATCCATGGTTACTGACAAGATGCGGGCTATGATGATCCCCATGCGCGAACTGCCCGAGTTCGGCACCGAGATCTTCAATGTGCAGGACAACATGTTCCGCATATCGCTCATGCACCACGAGCACAACGTCGAGTTGTACGACTTTATGGAGAACACCGGCTTTGTGTGGTTTTTTAAGCTTCACTTCCAAATCGATGTCTTCATCGTCATGGCTGGACAACTATACAAGAGACCGACAGGCAAGCTGGCCGACCGCGCTTGGAAGGTGGTTGACAGGATATATCAGTACCACGAGGAGCTGTGGGACATGTCGAAGAAGGAGAACACGCAGCTGGGCGTTTACATGCTCAAGGCCTGGAGGGCACGAGAGCGCGCTCTGGTCCAACTCGGCCTACCTTACGATACACCGGTTGCGATCCCCCGACTACAGGATACCGTGCCTCAGACGAGCTCGGAAGCGTCGTCTTGCGGTCCCTCGCCAGCACAGACGATGAAGATGGAGATTCCTCCGAGGCACGACCAACCTATGGACCAGTTCCTCGGCAATTTCCTCGACACTACAAACTTTTACGATTTGGATATGTGGGCGGACTTGGGTGTTCCCAACGGCAACATGAACCAGCAGTCTTCATCAAATATGTTTGGGCAATTTGGGAATTTCGGCGTGCCACCAACGAATAGAGGATGGTAAACGTGCGGCATCATTGGGATTTCACGTCATGCTAGCTCGGTGCCTGGGTAGAATATGGGAAAGTCAATGGAGTGAATTGATCGGGGGGCGGGTGGGGGGTGTATGGACCCGGGCATCTACAATCAATCTCTCGTTGAACTAGAAAGAGACGGGGAATCATTACTTGGGGCATTCTTTGGATTTGGATTTGTCTTTTGGTGTTAGGATTTTACAAAGAGACAACTCTCCCACCTCTGTAACGATAGTACCATGAGATGACGAAGCTACCTAATGGTAAATAGACGGGAGTCTATGGAACGACCAAGCGCACACGCCCCCTTCTCCTGGCAGTCCGGAAGCCGTTGGCATGATGATTGACTACCTGCCCCTGTCGAAGCTGAATGAACTTGTTGCCTTTGGGCCTTTGGTTCCCTCCTCACCGGAAAAGGGGTAAGATTGGCAGAGGTGTTGTCTTCATCGGCAACTTGCGGAGACCTATTCCGAGAAGACACGGTTTTCAGTGTTTATGGGTCTATCCGTTCAATCATACAACGTCATTTAGTCTAATTGGTGCCTGTCTGCCTACCTGTCTGCCTACCGCTCAGGATACGAGACTTGCATATGCGATCCTATGGGCTTACGACGCGGGCAGGCAGATGGAACGACTCGTCAGTTTACTCCCTGGTCACAAAACCCCTCAACGAATGGCGATCAAAGTCCCCCCGCCTGTTTGCGGCTTGCGAAACAATTCTACTATTTACCAGGGTACTCCAGAGTACAGGATCATCACTCATGGGAGAGAGAGGCATTTGATCTATCTGCTGCGCATATCATATCCGCCCGAATGCCCGTCTTACTAGATACTTTCCTTCCAAGGAACAAAACTGCAATGTTGCCCGATGGGGAAAGGGGAGCTATCGCGTAAACGGAGACATGTCCATAGGAGAGCCATGTCCGTAGAACCTCGAACTGTGCTTCCGATTCCCGAGATTTCACGAAGTCCAGGCGAACATTACAGCATGCAAACGAAAAACCCCGAGGCGGCGGGCTCCGATTCGTTCGGGTCCGGGAAAGGAGCCCGTGCGAGGAGGAGGAAGAAGAAGAAGAAGCATAAGAGTAATAATTGTCTTATTTTTAGGTGGGTAACATCCGAAAAGTCAATAGGAACATCATCAAAAATCAAGGAACCGTAGGACGGGAAAGGAGATGTGCGGGCTCAGGGCTGAGGGCTGTGTTATTATGGACGGAGCGGAGCGGGATACTTACTCCGACCCGCCGTCCCGTTTGATGGGAAACATGAACTTGTAATCCGTAGAGTTCTATGAACATCACCCCCGCAGAGGTCAAATTTGACCGCCGGTCTGATGGGGCTGAGAGAACCTGACGACCGGCCAAGTTTCTCTGGTACCTACGCATAACACCAAGAACCGGAGGCTCGGGCTCGTCGGGGAACAATGGACCCGTGGGCCGACCCTTGCCTTCGGGACCGAGGTTGGTTGGGTCTTTACCACTTTTGGTGTAGAAATCCCCGAGGTTTGTGGCTTGGGTTTCTCGAATGGTTTAGTTTAAGCCGGTTTAATGCCCGCCTGGTTTTCTATTGTCTGATGAGCCACGCAAGAGTCACAACACAAGGCGGGCTAACAGACTCTCACCTGGAGCTTACCAAAGCCCGCTCGGCCCCGTCTGGCCTGATGGCAGCATGGACGATGAGTCGACGACTCCTTTCATGCGTATCGTTTTTCCCCCTCGTTTTCCCTCTTTTCCACTTGCACCTGAGCGTGGCGTCGACTAACGGGACAGTTTGCTGGGTTCAAACGTGCCGGCGAGGCTCTGCTGCACCAGTTCAGGAGTGGGGGAGTTGGGGAGTCGGCATTTTCAATGCCGATTGCTTACCTCCCTATGCGTCTGCCTTATATCCGTACATGGGCGGGTAGGTATGGTTTTCCTCACGATCCCAAGAAAACTAAGACCCGAGAATGGCCGGCCTGTTGTTTCGTTGGATTGTTTTCCCTGGACCTGTGGATAAGTCAGCGTGGGTACGTAAGCATGCGCCGCGGAGGAGTCCCTCATAACCAGGCCCCGTTCCAGGAAACAACTCGGAATGAAAGGCTGGCTTAGAGTCACACCGGCCTAGACTCATTCAAGTTT
>JFFI01000994.1:9359-47708 GCA_001563125.1 Colletotrichum salicis | reverse complement strand
AAAAAAAAAAAAAAAAAAAAACCAAAAAAAACCAGGGCTACTATACAGACCAAGCATGTGTAATACAAGAAATAAACAAAAACAAAATTCGGGAACCGGGAAGAAAGCTCACATCTTCCCCCATCCCCTAACAAACCCCCTCTGCGCCCCATTCACCCTCGCCAAGATCCCAAGCCCAACATCCTCACCTCCACCCCACCCGCCCCCGCGCTTAACGTTGATGCCGTACGCCATATCCCCGTCTCCTCTCACCCCGTTCACATCCTCCGCGCCTCTCCGCTTCCTCACCCGCTCGTACCCAATCTTGAATCCCATAGAATGGCTCCCGTCCAAGAAACTGCGCTTCATCTCCTCCGTCGCCTGCCACTCCGCCCCACGACCCAAAAACCCAAAGACATTGCCGTCGGCCAGCAGTGCCGCCACGGAGGCGATACTGCACGGGTTCCGCGGGAGTATGGTATCCGTCCCAGGCGTGAGAAGCCACGCCACGAGTGTCATGGCGATAAGAAGACCGAGCACAGACTGGATGATGCGCGTCGAGGCGTTATCCTGCACCAGGCGCCGCAGCGAAGTGACAGACGTCGACTCCAACATGGCGGGGATGGTTTGCTGTGCCGTGATATCAGGTAGGCGACGGCGGGAGTTGACGTTGAGGTTCTGCGCGCGAAGGATGCCGTGCTGCCGAACAATGGCGTCCGCCACGAGACCGCTCTTGCCCAGGCCCGGATCGCCCAGGTTCCCTGCGGGTACCGCGAATCGCGATGTGACGAGGGAGCTGAAGAAGGGGTCGAGCTGGTTGCCCGTGGTGAGGTTGGCCAGGAGTCCGTACTGCAGGGGAAGCAGCCTGAGCTTGATTGGCTTGGCGGTGTTTTCCTGGACGACGGGCGGGTAGGTGGTGTCCACGTGCAGCGAGGCACCAGTAAGGCGGATCTTGGCCGTGACGGTCTCGAGCGTCTCGTTGCAGCCCAAGGCTGAAATGTAGCCCACTTGCATGGGAGTAGTATCAGAGAGTTGACCCCAGACGTAGGTGAAATCGGAGCACTGAGACCAAGCAGCAGACCGTGGTGTGGCGACGCCGAAGACGGACGAGGGAGACACCCCAGGTGGTAAGACGGCGTTGGATCGGACCGACGGGTCGAGACAAGGCTCCCCGGCGATGTTGACCTTCATGTCCTGCGAGAACTGATTCGGTATGTCGGGGACAGTAAAGTTGGTGTTGATCTCGGATTGCGGGTAGAGTCTGCAATCGAGCCGCGAGCGAAGGGCGGGGACCGTGGCAATAATCGTGCCGGCGCCGTCTTTCATGTCGAGGGGCTCCGAAAGTTGCAGGCTGTTGAAGTTGAGGTCCTCAAAGGTAAAGGACGGGAAAGTCAAATTCGCATCGAGAATCAAGGAGGCCAAAAGAGTATCGGTGGTGCAGGTCGGACAAGGTGAGGACGCATTGATGAAGCTGTCGAGAGTCTGAAGGTTTACTGGCCGCGTAGATGGGATCGGTGTCGTACTATAAAGGGCACCTGAGAAGGTCGCCAGGAGCGACGCCACGACTAGGGCGGTGGTGGTGAAAACGATGGCGATGTTTTGCGTCTTGACAGCATCGAACAGAATTCTATGCTTGGACTTGTCCATGAAGTCAAGGTGAACTGTCGTCTCAAATGATCCCCCTTCTTTGAGCTTCGCGTATGGCGCCAGACATCGTGTCGCGCAGTCTGCGGCAGCGAGGTACAGCACCATGAGACCGAAAATAGCACCAGTCCCTGTCGTCCATAGAAAGTGGCGATCGGTATTAGCCTTGGTCGTCGCGATGCCCGCATGTGCATTAGATATGCGAAGCACAACCTCAAGGGCGACAATCATGCCAATCATAATCACCACGGCGGCGAGCCTGGCCCATGGGTGCAGCGGCAACGGGTGCTTCCAGTCCGTGTTTCGCACAAATTCGGGCGGCTGGTTCTGAGGGGGCGGAGCACCGCCAAAGATCTTGAAGTATCCCCTTGCCTCCTTTTCTGCCTTTTCGTATGGCTCAACACCGGTGTAGTAGTTCGTGCCGAGCAGCTTCTCCCGCACGATCAATGTGTCGGCGGCACCCGTGCCGCGCAGACACTGAAGAAGCTGGCGGCTGTGAGCGAGAAGGGTGGCCATGTTGATGATGGTATTTGGGTCGCGGGGCAAAAAGCCCTTTGCCGGCGCTAGTGCAATTGCGGCGAGCACGAGCATGAGAACGAAGCCCAGGAGTCCAGACAGGAGGTGCGCTGGTATTTGGCGAACATTAAGTCGCTCGCCGATGATGACGGCCGTACCGGTAGATTTCTCTTGCGTTTCGCCCATCATGGAGCTGCGTGCGACAAGAGCTGTATATTGCTTCCAGTAGGCCGTCGAGATCTGCGTGAGGTTGTCTGTCTTCAAGAAGGTCTCGATCGGAGGAAGCCCATTGTCTTTGATCTGCATAGCGACGGCCGAGTTCATGACGACGTCGGAAGCGACAATGGCAATGCCGGGGTACCGGCTGTTGATGTTCGGTATCGCTGCGAGAATCTGCGAATCAGTGGGATAGGAGTTGAAGTGTCCTTGGACAATGTCCCAAGGGTGAACCTGATCGAGAGTCTTGTTGGCTGCCGAGCGGTTGCGTTCGATCTTGATGAGTTGCGTGTTGTTCTTGGTGACATGGACTCTTGTGAGGAAGTATGACGGACGGCAAATGAGTGCCGCAGACCTTGAGACAGCACCCGAAATGGGCACATTGAAAACGTCGCTCTCCGTCGGTACACTGGATTCGTTGATCTGAATTGCTCCCGTCATAACAACGACTCTTCCATCGTCGGGGAATGGCGAATTCCCGCACATCCCAGCCTGGAACGCCATAAAGAAGGTAGGAAGCGTGAAGCCAATCAGAGCCATATTCGGAATGGTCTGCGTCAGGGTGCAATTCGGGGTCGATATGGTAGCGTTGAGCTGAACATCCGAAGCTTGGATGAACTGGACACCAGTCAGGCTGAACTGTGCCGGCTCGCACTCGATTTCGGATTCGAAGCCGTCGACGTTGGTCCTCAGCTCAGCAGTGGCGGGCAGGTCAGCAGAAAATGACTGGAAGGCGAATTCTTTCGAAGTGCCGTCCGGGAAGTTGAGGCCTTTCGTCTGCAGGGCGGTCATCGTAAAGAAAGGCAGGGCACCAGCATTCCGTAGCCCAGTGGGATCGTTCACGAACGTATTGTGTAGGTTCAGGCTCGCACCCCGAGCAGTCACAATCTGGAACGTTGGGCTGACGAGCGCCACAGCGATGACGATGATGAGTTTGAGCGTCAAGCCAACAGATGCCGTAGCCGCAACGAGCCAGTCCCGATTCTTTGTCGCTTTCGCGATGGTCCACGGCTCAAACATGAAGACATAGTCGAGCATCAGGGTCCGGTCCACGCTGGCAGGTCCTTTTGCCATCCGAAGCCACGGCGCGCTCGCTTTTGCTTGATGTTCCGGTCTCGCCCATAACGCGGCGATACAGGTGAAGATGAATGCCGACCCGTACTGCCACAGATATCTGAACCCATGCTCGGGTGAACCAAGTCCTCCTCTTTTACTTGATAGATCCAGCACGGCTTCTACGGTGATCATGAGTCCGGCGAAGAGGACCGCAAAAGAGCTGAGTACCCTTCTCTGAAGATAGAACGGTCTATACGGAAGAGCAACGTCGATTAACCCATCTCGTTTCCTCGCATCATCGGAATCGGCCGTGGTTGGTGGTGTGGGCACTAGTGGTCGTGGCTGGACTCTTTGTATTCGTGGGGCCGGTGGTGTTTGTTGCGCGGGCGGAGGTGGCCTCACCCCGGGCACCGCTAATCTTTGAGCATTTATCGGAGGAAATGTTGCCTGGCGAGGAGTTAATGAGTATCGTGGGTTGGCCCTCGGCGGTTTCCCTGGGCTGCTGATGGTGATTTCGGGCACTGGCAGCGCTCTCGATTGCTCGGGATCGTTGCTGCTACTTGACGAAGGCGGTTCTAATATTGAGGGACGCGGCGTGCTAAAGGAACGGGAGTGACTGGTATACGGCCGGGCGATGATATCTCCTTGAGGCAGCGGCGGCGGCGGCGTACTTGATTCGGCTACGTAACGATGATAGCAGTCCATGCCATTCGTGGTCTGCTTTCCTACTCTGCGGGGCACATTTGCCCTGGTCCTCGCCTCAGATGCCATTGATCAGAGGAGAGGAAGGCAGGCGGGATTGTCTTCTCGAGCGACGGACGAGTCCAGTCGAAAGAGGGAGGGGAGGGGGACGGGGTCTACCGTCAACTGATGTTCATCGTCCCTCGAGTTGTCGTTGTGGTGTTTGACGTCTCAAGCGGCTCTGTTTGTTTTGTTTCTCTTTGGGTCGCCCCCTTAGCGGGAGGAAACGAAGATCAATGGTCGGGGTGTTTGTCGATCCTCTGGATTAGAATTGGGATTAAGAGCGCGCTTGTTGCGAGTAGATTGAGGCGAAGAACGGTAGAAAAGAGCGGAGAAGCGGGCAGGAAGATGGTGGTAGCCAGCAAGCCAACCAGCAGAGGACGAGTGTGGTGGCAACGACCTAGCTTGTCTGATGAACTGGAACTGGAACCTTGGATGAGCCGCAGGGAAGAGTTGCCCGGCGCCTTGTTACTCTATACGCACAAATTTTGCATGAATGATGTTTGGGAATCCGGATGGGATTTTCTCTCAGTCGGCCTCTCATTGACTGGTACCAGCCCAGGGTGAGGCAAGTCGGTAACAGTCGAATAAGAATATTAAGAACAAGGGGAAGGGAAAAGAGAGACCCAATCTAAGGGCTCGGAAGGAGAAAGGAAGGGAACAGCCTTGCTCCAACCCCGCGGACGATCACAGGTTGTCGCATGATATAAGAGAAGTAATCAGGAACACTTCTTCGAAGTAAGAGGGGAGGGAGGGGTGGAGGGGCAGACGACGGGCGGGGAAGACGCCGCTCGGCTGGTATGCCAGTCAGTCCTGCCAGCCTGCCCTCAAAGATCGCGCCGAGCTGTCTTGTGTCGCTGTCTTCTGTCACCTCGGCGTTCCAAGTTCTCTGATGGTGGCTTTCATCCCAATACGAGGTTAGGAGGGCACGTTACTGCCGCTTGGCAGACAACGACTTGACGACAGACCAGGCACAGGCACAGGCACAGGAAACTTCAAGCACGGCCTAGGGAGACAGACGTGCAGAGGTAGCGGGCCAGTTTCAGAAGCAGGTTGGTCGGGCGCCCGTGGGGGATGCGAGGCTGGCTGAACGGGCGAGGTTGAGGAGGTTCAAGACCATTGGGTGGAGGGCATGAGAGGTAGTCGGGAGAGGCATTGGAGGCTAACGGGAGGTTGATGTTATTGGTCCCGACTGGGCACGGTGAAACTGCCGCGTGTGGCGGCTGTGTGACAGAGTGTCACAGACCCCGGTTTCGACGTGTGCTTGTCTTGTCCCCTCGACTCCTGTCCACTGTGTCCAGAGTGCCAGACTAGAAAAAAGAGTCCACTTAGACTTCTTCTTCAGTTCTTCCCACCTGCGTTATGGTCCGCTGCCCAGCTGCGCGTGTGACGGACAGAACCGACCATGTTGCGAGCTGGGTCTTGCTCCCCTCTTCACCCGAAGCAGAAGAACGTGGAGAGTGATCTGCAGCTAGCAGGGAGACGCAGACGAGTGTAAAGAGACCACTGTGATTACCAGGGGTACAGATGGTTTGTCCAGAGTTTCCTTTCGATAGGCAGTTGTCCAAGTGGAAACGCCAGGGGAACCACATTCATCATCGAAAGGGGGTTCGATACCGTCCGGGAGTATTGACTGAAAGCAGTGGTAGTTCGCGCTCGACGGACAGAGTCGTGAGGTGCCCCCGAAAAGAAAAGATGAAACGGGAACATCTCTTCCGGAAGACTGGAGGACATGAGGTCGGATCGGGATGGACAATATGTACCGATTAATCCGATGCCCCACCCTCCTCGTGCCTCTCAAGGTGTCTTGCGGGAGTACGTACCTTTTGGCTAACGGGACGGTCTGTGCAAAGCTGCAAGCTGCAACCAAAGCTGCGAGCAAAGCTTACCTTACCTCAATTGCTTCACTGCTCAAAATGCCCCATAGCTGCACATCATCCTGTAGAAAGATGCACCTCGAAATGGTTCTTGTCGTACTCGCATTCTCAATCAAGTATAACCGTCCGAACGCCTTTCAACAAGAATGAACAGGTAAGTAGTATAGTAGAATCATGAAGTAAAGCACATTGTCATTAGACCAACGTTGGGCTTTGGACCATTCATGTGGTTGAGAGTGCTTCAACTTGGATGATTACCTATCTGCCTACCTATCTCATTGAGCTCTGAGTTTTCGGTATCGCTGTGTATCTCCCACCAAAATCGCATAGACTGCTACCCTTAAACTTCTCCACAGGTTTTGCCAATGTTGCAAACAGCTACTGGGCAGAAAAGAAATTGTAATCAAGAGAGTTGTCCTGCCCGGGCGGGATGTTGCTACCTGATGGTCAGCCAAACCTACCAGCTAGAATATCAAGCAATCTCGTCTGCTCCCTCGTAGATCCGCGTATCTCACGGGCAGAGTTCGCCATCTTCGCTGCCATGCCTCACCTAGGTTCCGACTCCCGAGTAATCTGCCCGACGGGATCTCTTCAATCGACTGAGGTCTCGCCCCCCAAAACATGGTCCACCTACAGGAGTTCGCCAGTCTGCTGCACTGATCCAAACCTTCTCTTCTCACAGGGCTGACCGTCACAGCCGATTGAACCGCTCGCCACCCATCCAGTACTTACCCCGCGGGGTGACACGTGCATACCGAACCCGACGCCATCGCCACTCGATAGTTCGGTCGGGCGTGAACAACTATGACAGTCAGGCCATTCTGCAGGCTTTGACACCGAATAGTTGGACGACAACAAGACGACATCGCATTGCTGACTCATCGTCACATAGTCGACTCTACTCATCTTTCGGCGCCATGGCCATCATCCTCATCTTCATCAGAAAGGAAAGGCAGCACGACGTCTAGATAGTGGGCAGACTGGGCGATCATCATGTCCGATGAGAACCGATGAGGGTCAAACTATTCCGAAATGCGGAGATCGGATTGACTGACAACCATGAGACACTCCTAATAATACACACACTAGGTATACGTAGTAAGGTGAAATTGACTAGACCATGGTGATACACGGCCTCCGGCAGTCGATCATCTGTGTTTCGTTTCCTCTCGGCCCTCTCTTCCGGCCCCTCGTCTAAAAATCCTGCCTGCTTTGTTGTAAAAGATAAGATGCAAATGGTAGGTAACGAAAATCAGTCACCCTGGGTATATAATGCGGAAGCCCTAAGTTGTTTCGAACGAGGGCGACCGTCGCAATCGTGCCATCATAATGCAGTCGTCGCCCGCAAAACGCCAAAATGCCTGTGTTTCGCCAGTCGTACTAGGTGGTAGTGTGTTTCTTCCCTCTCAAACAGCACACGGCAGCCTCTGAGTGCTCCTGGGCTCCTGGTTGAGACTCTCTTCCCTCGGATCGTTGCGGCGGTGGAGATTCCCTGACTCGCTGGAGCCGCTGGGGTTTCGCTGGGTCTCGCTCGATCTCTCCCCCCACGCCGGATATCCTGGGGCATCGTGGACCGTGGAGGTGTGTCCATATTTCGCTCGCTTCGTCTGACCCTGCCGTTGCTGAATGTCATCGAGTAAAGCTCGAGTTTTCGTGACCATGTTCGTGTGATTGATGTTCCAATTCTTGCTTCCTGCCATCAAATTCCGTACTTCATCGGGTTCCAGCTTCGGGCATCGATAATACTCTTTGCCTCGGCCTTGACGAGGAAGCCTGCGTCGCAGTAGGACATTCCTGGCCGCGCAATTTCGGGCGGGTAATGCTAGGTCAGCCGTTAGCGATAACTCCGAAAATGACAGTCTGATGTGAACATACCAGACGCATACAGCACGCGTCCACCCAGCCCGTCGCACATGTTCCCAGATCCTGTCCAAACTTTGTCTTGTATTTTCCTCCGTTCGCCAATTCGCAGTCGTTCCCCACTCTCAACTTATTGTCGATTGTGCCCTTACAGCAATGCGGCTGCAGGGTGATGAAGGGACTCGCCAACTTATCGGCAGGCGGGTACGGATAACAGTGGAACGGCTCGCTCTGGGCGAGGATGACGGGTAACCCGAATATCAGGAATAGCGTGACCAGAAAGGCCGAAAAGCCCAGTGGGCGGTGCATTTTGGCAGGGATCAACGAGTGTATGCGAACGACGATGGCAGAAGAGGCGACGGCGGCGAAGAAGCGCGCAATATGGTGGTGAACCTTTTGCAGGACTTCGTAGATGGGCCGGGGGAGATGTTGGGCCAGCAGGTGTAGATAAGTGGCCGTAATGGCGAGGATTGGGGGTGGCGACGACGACGAAGGTGGCATTCTAGCTACCTAAATGGACTTCTATTAATGGGACCCTCTTCGTTCGACGAGACTAGCTGACAGGCACGTAGCCAGATAGATTGACCGCAACCAGCAGCAGGCCGGAGCGGGAGCGGGTCGCCAGAAGGCCTGTTTGAGTGGAACGTCAAGGTTGCAAGGACGAGCCAGGCAGGCCGCAGGCGTAAGCAGGTGTGTGCAGGCTGACTATCCGTACTTTCCAGGTTCGACTGGGATCTCCGGGTCACCGTATATCGCGGCGGGCGATACGACGTGGACTTTGTTTTCCCCTTCTCGAGGAACCAAAGGGGCCACGGGATGGAGACTTGGAGGGCGTGCTAGTGCTGCTTGATGACGCCGGGACTAGTGAGTGGTCTCTGCGGAGGGAGGGGAGGGGAGCGTCGCAGCGTTCTGAGCTTAAAGTGTGGCGCTGCCAGGAATATCGCCGTTGAGTAGGGTGCGAAATGGGCAGCGAAGTGACGGTGGACGCGTGGAGGGGTGGTGAATGCGGCCAGGATGTGGTTGGTGTTTGATAAGACGTTTGCGGAGTACAGATGCTTTCTCGAGGAAATTGTAGAGCGGAACGACTGGATGTCTGGCAGAGGATGATGGTTTCAATGGAGGGAGGATCGCTGAAGTGCGGTCGATTGCCGGAGAGTTTCGCGTTGGGAAGGGCGCAATCCAAGGAGATGGGACCGAAGTGGAAACGGTTTGATGGAGAGGGATCGTAGTTGATGAGGTGCTTGACGTTGCCGAGTTGCGATGAAAGAACGCGCAATCCACCCTCTGCGACAAACGGGACAGACAAACAGCAAGACGCTACTACGGTATGTAGGTTTGCAGGTGTGCATGTACGGATGTCGCGTTTGAGATGAGGATCAAGTTTGCAAGAGTCGGGAAGATTGCGAAAGCAGAGGAGAAGGGAAACACAGTCACGTTTATTTGGACGAACCCAACGAAGAAGCCACGGCTAAAGGTGGCCGTCAGCCAAGCATTCAAGGCAAGCGAGAAGGAGCTAAGCTAAGCTAATAGGAAGGAACCACGGAATTTAGGGCCACGACGGGAAGGATTGGCGGCTACACAGAAGGAAGCAGGCGAGGAAGGGAGGAACAAGCAATTGGAAAGAGCAGCGGTCGTGAGGCAGGTGCGCAGGCATGGTGGAGAGTTGGAAAGCCAGGAGCGTTCCTACTTCCAACTTCGTACCTTCCCAGGGCGAGACCGGGCGACAAAGGCTGGGCGCGCATAAGATGAGAAGGAAATAAAAAAGAGCAGGGACGAAAGTGCGGTATTACAAACAGCCGAAAAGGGACATAACAGAAATGTCTCAAACGGCTGCCTGCTGGTGTCTCTTTTTCTGAGTGGTGTCTCTTCAGCCATGTCCCGCCATTGAAATTGCACCAGTAAGCACCAACACGAATTGACAAACCACCTGCAAAGATGATCCAGACAAGATGCGTCTAACAAAAATTCATTTTACGAATACTACTCGGTACTCCGAGTCTTCAACACAGAAAATACCCTATTTGTTGCGCACTTTCACTCGTCGTTGCCAGGTACGCATCGGACTAGGACCCATTTGGAGCTCTCGCATTCCTTTGCCCGCTTAGCCGGGCGTTTTCCCCCGCCTGTTGCGCCGCACGCGAGCCGCCAGTCTCCATCGTGCACCACCGCATCGTGGGAAGGAAAAAAGTCATATTAGGATTTGCGGCACAGCAAGCAGGGTCCAGCAGCGTTCCTTTTTTTCTCTCTCCTCTTTCTGAGTTACACGAAAGTTCTTCTCGGCCAGTGGGTGGATAATCTCACTCAACTCAAAAAGAGAGGGATCATCTCGACCAAATGAGGCGGTATACGGAGCACATACCTCAACATGAGTCCATGACTCGATTGACGAACGAGATATATAGGGTGTTGGACTGATTGAAATACAGTTGCCCCAAACCCCCGAGTTCGCCGCATCTCCTCAGATGACAGTTCAAATCTTCCGAGCAAAGGGCAACAGACCGCAGCAACTCGTCGAAAGTTGAGAGGGGAACAAAAGAATAACACCACACACATCCCATTTCCCTTCTGCATGCTTTACCTCCTCCTTCAAGGGGGCTCCCTGGCGTCAGTCATTCAACCCTGGACCTTCCATGCAAGGGCCAGGCTGAATCCCACCAATCCACCCGTCCAACCCGTCGTCTCAACCACGTCTTTCTGATTGGTCAATACCCAAGTGTGGATAAGGGCTGGTGATCCACTCTCGTGCCCTATCAGGCAAGCCACGAATCAGATGCGCCCGCCTCACTCCCAATCTTCTCAGGCACGGGCCCGTCTGCAGACCCGGCCCCCGATTAAGGTTATCCGGCCGGCCACTTCTCACGAATCGCCGGTGACGCCGGAAAGAACGCCAAGACCCAACCTTTTGGGCCCGGCCTTCCCAAGCTGCCATCGGGCGAATCGGCCCTGAGAATTAGGAACTTCCGTCTGAAGGGACCCTGATTACGTGCTATCTTCAGCCACACCACCAAACTCCACGGACACACTCTCCACGTCTATCCTCCACATTTGCCCAACTATCCTCAGCAAACGAAGCCTTGTCGTCCGAATTAATTACCGGCGTGATGAGCACCTTCAAAGTCTATCGCTCATGAATTAAATATCTGCATATCCCCGTTCGCCTTCACTAGATGACATTATCACAGTATCACAACCGGTGGCATGCTCAGGTGCGAACACGCTCTTCATCCATCAACCTGCAGCTTGTCGTATGCTCGGACACAATTTCTGATGAATTAGATGAATCTCATTATTCAT
Organism: Colletotrichum salicis; assembly: GCA_001563125.1. Taxonomy (NCBI): domain Eukaryota; kingdom Fungi; phylum Ascomycota; class Sordariomycetes; order Glomerellales; family Glomerellaceae; genus Colletotrichum; species Colletotrichum salicis. The sequence goes on along the minus strand of JFFI01000994.1, from coordinate 36,525 downwards.
GTCGCTCATTAGACTTTTCCTCATATTTCGAAGAAAACTTTGTCGCAACCTCCGATGCCGATCCGAATCTGTCTACGATAGTACGATAGAGACAATCACATTGATTGTCCCTCATCAACTCCACGCAACCAGTACCACGGCTTCGGGAAACCAAAGATTCAGCAATGCCGTCATGATTATGAGGACTATGCTCTCGACCTCGGGATGAAATGCAGCCGGTGCACCGATCCGCCTTGCCATTTCTACCAAAAAGTGTGGTTGCTTAACGAACGGGTTTCGGCCAGCCGAATCTGGACGTGGACTTGTCAAGGGAAACCTTGAAACGCGGTTGCCTGTCAGGGGTTCCTTGGACTGACGATACCTGACTATCCGTATTTCCGGCTGACTGTACAGTTTTAAAGAGACCCTGAATGTCACATGTAGCATTGACTAGTAAAGCCCATGTCCATAACTCACCGATCCCTCTGCCCGTCCATCGTATGAGGAAGATCAAGATAGGACGACGAAGAGCTCTTCTTGCCAATACACGTCCAGCCTCTATGTCGTCAGGCCGTTGTGGACGACGATCATCCCACTCGCATTCACCTGCTCTAGCTCTGCCGGTTGTATTTGAGAAACAAGTACTGTTGGACTAGGAAAGCCTGTGAGGATGTAGTGCTCTCGATGAGACCTGATTTCTAGCATTTATCTAGAGATCTGAAGGGACGATAGAGACCAACACCTAACGAAACCTGGTAACCTTCCAAACCTTCACATGAACTCCAAAAGCTCCGTGAACGCCTGCCCCTTACCTCCCGATTCGCTCTCTCAACTTGAACCATCAAGTTGATAACACGAAGACGCCTCCACCCCTATCCTCAAAGCGAACCTCCCCAAGCCTCATCAACAACCCAAACCCCAACCAAAACAACAAACCCAAACATCGAATCCCTCTTCCTTCCCCTCCCATCCGGCTTTCCACCCCGAACACCCCGGACACCCTTCCCCATCCATACCACCGGCCCCGCACCCCCCGTAACCGGCACCGGCTTCACAACCCCCGCCCCCGAGGAAACCGGCGGTCCCCTCTCCTTCGGGAAACACTTTCCCATCCAACACCTCTCATCCCGACTACACCCCCCGGAGACACCACAACACTCTCCACTAACACACATCCCGCCGCAGAGCTTCTTCCCGTGGGAGCAGCATACTCCAATGGCGACGTCGACGCAGTCGAAGCCCTGCGCGCAGCAGCCGGGTCCGCAGCAGGGCATTGATTTTTTGCAGCAGTTCCAGTTGCGTGGGAGGTTGCAGGATACTTAGAGGAGGGTGTTATTCATGGTGAGTTTGAAAAGGTTGGGGGGATGGAGTGGAGGGCTAGGAGGGATGCGTACCTGTTCCTTTGGGACATGCATCTGGGTCATTGACAGAGCGCGCCGCGTAGAGGGCTGGACTGCCGACTTCCCATTCTATGATCGAGATGGCTGGATCTTGCCCGTATGATGGTGATTCGAGAGAAGGCTTCTCATATGAAGGCTGTCCGTACGATGGTTTTCCGTCTGGCTGCTCGTAAGGCGACAGTTCTTCCCGCGAGTCTTCTTGTCGCGTGTCATTGTAGGGTGTCTCTTCGTAAGGTGACTGCTCTTGAGGTACTTCCCCAATTTGAGGTCCCGACAGCCAGATACCCTGCGATATCTCCTGAGGCACGGCGAGACATATGGCGCCAGCGGCCAACAGTACCCCGAGCATCCGGGAAGACTGTCTGAACCTCATTTCATCGAAAGTAGGGTCCGCAACTCAGTCGATATGGAGTATGACGATGTTGTTGTTGTTGTTGTAGGTATGGAGCGGTGAGTGCGTCAACATACCCAGGCGCTATGCTAATATAAGGGCCTGTTCGTGAACTGCAGTGAATCACTTGAACGGAAAACCCGTCAAAAGTCTTTGCGAAAAAGGTTCTGATTCACCACACTGCTTGTTGTGGGATTTTGTTTGGTATTATCAAGCCCGCCATCTATGTAACTCCGAAAGCTCCCCAGATCCATCCATCCATCCACCTTTACGTCCCAACCCGAAAATAGCTGTAACCTAAACCTTTCCAGCATCCTCCTTCAGCGACACAATACGGTTGAGAATAATCCTCTCATCGGTACTGTCAGAATCAATCGCCTAATAGGGGGGTTAGCGTGTGTCCGAGTTTCATTCTTTACTTGTGGGCAACTTACAAAGTAGGCAATGCGCGTCGCCTGAAAACGAACACTCTCCGGTCCACCCTTGCCGAGCTCGCTCTCACCCGCAGCCTCAGGCCAGGGTGCACGTCTCCTGACTTCGTCGAATCCGCTCTCAATGAGCGCATCGGGGTAGATGACCTCACTCTCGGGGTTGATGTCGTTGAGAAAACCGCCCTCGGCGTCATCGGGCTTCTCGCTCTTGAACAAAGAGTTGTGGATACGGGCCTCGACCTTCTTGGAACCCTCGGTTCCAACCCAGTTGATAAAAGCCTTGGGCTTCTTCGTCTCCTTGTCGTAGACAGCCCGAATCTCGGTGACCTTTCCTGTCGCCTCATCCTTGGTGTAGGAAGTAGCTTTGATGGGAAAGGGGGCGTTGAGCAGACCGACCGTCTTGTTGGGTGCAAGGCGGAAGTAGTCCTTGCTGTCGACCTCTCTGAAATCGGCGCGGTCAATGTAGACCGTCGGGGTGAACTTGATAGTGTGTGAACCCATGTTAGGGTCCTTGGGAGAGAAGGCAAGCTCCACGTCAGTAGCCTCGGCATCTTCGATGACAACCGGGATGGGATCCAAAACCATCATCAATCTGGGGACGGTGCGCTCCAGGTACTTGCGCACCGTCTGCTCGAAGCGCTTGATCTGGATGACGGAAACAGACGTCGTGACTCCCAGCTCGTTGACGAAATCGAGAATCGCACGAGGAGGCACACCACGGCGCTTAATACCGATCAGAGTGTACAGACGGGGGTCGTCCCAGCCACGGACAATCTTCTCCTCAACCAGCTTGAGGATCTTTCTCTTCGATAAGACGGTACCCGTGATACCCAAACGGCCGTACTCGCGCTGCATCGGCTCGTAAACGCCAAGAGTCTTGTTGAGCCATTCGTACGAGACACGGCTCTGGACGAATTCCGTTGTGCAGAGGGAGTGGGTAATACCCTCGAAGCTATCACACAGGCAGTGCGTGAAGTCGTATGTCGGGTAGATCTTCCAGTTCCATCCCGTGCGGTGATGAGGCGTGTCGGTCTTGATGCGGTATGCTGCGAGATCCCACATCTGGGGGTTACCATCGGTGATATCCTGCTTCATGCGCAAGAATGCTTCTCTAGGCTTGTATTTGCCATCCTTCATATCTCTGAACTTTTGCAGGTTCTCTTCAACGGTGTGATTCGCGTGCTCGCATCGGAATCTAGGGGAAGCGCCCTTCTCGCCGCCACGCTGGAGCTTGATCTCGGTGTCTAAGGTTGGGTGATTAGCGAACGTAGAAAACACTGGATCTGCCACAAGAAAGAAACGTACCACCGCAGTAGCATACGTATGCCTTCTCCAAGGTGATCATCTTCTCGGCTAAGTCGTACAGCTTCTGGAAGTTGTCGCTTGAGTACGTGATCTTGTAGGGCGTGAAGCCCAGCCAGCTGATCATCTCCTCAATGGCTGTGAAATATCTCTCCTCCTCCTTCTCGGGGTTCGTATCGTCGAATCTCAGGTAGCAGACACCTCCGTGGTGCTTGGCGAAACCGAAGTTGACCGCGATGGCCTTGGCATGGCCGATGTGCAAGCTGGAAAGAGCTATTAGCGGCGCGACAAAGATAAGCATTGGACTTGACGTACTAGCCATTGGGCTCGGGAGGGAAACGCGTCACGACATTCTCCGACGGTCTCTCCTTGTAGACCTCCTGGAGGAAGCCCTGCTTGAACATTGCCTCCGGGTCGAGGACGACCTCCTCGGGCTTCGCCTTGGGCTTCGGGGCGGGCTTGCTGTCGCCTGCACCGGCGGCCTTTGCGACAGCGTCCTTGGCAGCCTTGGCCTTTTCCGTGGCGGCCTTCTTCGCTCGCTTTGCCATTCTCTTCTTCAGCTCGCCCTTGCTGACCATCTCTCCCGTCTCCTCGTCGAGCTGGAGCTTGGCCGTCGACTCGGCTAACTTGACGGTGGGGTCCGCTGCAGCGTCCGCCATGATTGTGGTATTCGGTCTGAGATAAAGGGTGGTATCGGAGGTACAGTCTGTCGAGGACTGGGAGTACGGCGTAGTCGCTGAGCAATCAAGGTTCCTTTAATTGGACTCCACGAGATGTTCACGTCGTGGAAAATGTGTGGTTGTGGTGGCGGGGCAACACTACAGGTCTTCTTTTGCGGCGGGGATGACTCAAATGGATCCAAGGAGGGGTTATTGCACTGCCTCAGCGTGCCTCCCTCAGCTTGCGCCTGTGACATGCGACAAAAGGACGATAAGATAAAGTCCTTATCGATTGGAGCAGCTTCCGATAAGGCACCTCTCTGGACTGCTGCAACCTCCCAAAGTGCCTTGATGGCGAGCTACCTTATGGGAATCTTTGGTCTTCGGTTTGCGCGCATGAGTAATTTTTGCAATTGAACTATAAGTGACTCTCTTGCCACATTTCAGCTTTCCACATTCTCGACTTTCCTCCATTCTTGAGAAGCAACTCATCGGAGATACACATTCAAGAGCACAGGGTACGTACCGCTGACAGCTTATAAGCTCCCGTCCCCAAAATAGCGCGGGGTCTTTCGTCATGGGCTCCCCACTTCTCCTGTTTTCGATCGGCTGCTTCTTTGTCACCAATACCTCGAAATCAACCCGCCGCGCCCGCTCCTAACCCTGCCAAATCATCGACACCAAACCCGAATAAGCAACCTGCGAACTCGCCTGTGCCCATCTGACAAGCAGTCAAAATGGTCACCACAGCCGTCGCCGATATTCCGACCGTTGAGCTTCTCTACAAGCTCGGCAAGATCCATTCCACACCGAGGGCCATCTTCTCCCATAACGCGTCGCATAACCAAAAAGTCGCCGTGATCCGAGGCGATATCACCACACTCGGCGTCGATGCAATTGTCAATGCCGCCAACACGAGTCTTCTTGGAGGAGGCGGCGTCGACGGCGCGATCCACCGCGCTGCCGGCCGGAGACTACTCCAGGAGTGCAGAACCCTGAACGGTTGCTCTACCGGTTCTGCCAAGATCACGGGTGCCTACAACCTCCCTTGCAAGAAAGTCATCCACGCCGTCGGCCCCGTCTACGACGAGCTCAGACCCGACGTCTCCGAAGAAAAGCTTGCAGGTTGTTACAATACCAGCTTGAAGCTTGCTGTCCAGAACGGTTGTCGCAGCATCGCTTTCAGCGCGCTGAGCACCGGTGTCTACGGTTACCCGAGCTCGGAAGCGGCACCTGTTGCTGTTGAAGTCGTCAGAGAGTTTCTTGATGGAGAAGATGGCGATAAGCTGGACAAGATTGTCTTTTGTACCTTCGAGATGAAGGATGTCAGAGCCTACAACGAGACCCTTCCGTATGTCGAGATTCCGAACCTCTCTTGCGCAGTCAATCAATTACTAATCCTCTCTTCACAGTGTCTTCTTCCCTCCCGAGGACCAACCAGCCACAGACAAGAAAACCGAGGATGGCCCTTCGAAGAAGGAAACAGAGGAGGCCAAGGCTATCGCGGCCGAGCTTCCTAGCGTGCCCAAGTCTGATCCTTCCCAGTAAGGGAAGAGCCCGCCAAAAGATACCTGCAGTTGGCCGTCGCGCAGCTGCTCACGATACTACGACTGGACATCATGATGGCTTAGGGAGTTTATGGAGTTATACCAGGAATCAGCGGACCGCTTAGTATACCACCTTTTATCGATACAGAAGGACTATGATACTAGAGTTTTAAGGTCTATTGGCCTCTATGATCGACTTCGCACTTTCTTTGGGTTCGTGCCTTCCCTGCAAACCTTCGTATAATCAGCCAAAGGCTCAAATTGCCCACGTGACCCACGTAAATCCAACTTCAATGCCAAAGAAACCTAAAGAATGAGCTCCTGCTCAGTCATGCTTTTCAATTTTTCCAATGCGATATTACTGAGATGCACCAGTCTTGCCCTGCATCGAGGGTTCTCAAAGTTGCAATGTTAAATGGTGCCCATTGAAACATTGGTGACCTCAAGAAATGTTTGCGAATGATACAGTGGCAATGCCTTTGGGCTAACCTTAGATCCAGGACGCAACTTGCAGTGAGAAATTGAGAGCAGAAGAGAAGGGACCAGAGTCCTGCTTAGAATAGGCTTATTCAGTACTTTTCTCTATTCGACCCGATCAACACCGAAATGGTCAAGTCTTTTCCCAATGCCAGAGAAAGTACAATGAGAAACGGAAGGGTGAGAAGAATTCCATTGGAATAAGGCTGTTCAAAGCCTAAACTAAGGTAAGTTGGAATGCTTGGAATCTCAATGCGGGCCATTCTTACGCGTGCGGTTATATTAAACTAACGAAGACGAGAGATGTTGTACCTAATTGAGCCCGGATTTTGTATCGCCTATCTCAGTGTGCAACTATACCTCAGGAGATGAATCATTCAGGAGCAACCTTCGCTCTCGATTGGAGCTTTAAGAAGGCATTCGAGCAACCGCAATTGATCATTGATGCTTGATACCACTGCCTACTCGACATTCGAATGAGGGCAGCTCCTTCGACTACAATTGGAACTAGAGTCCAACGAGGGTCCAAAACACTAGTGTACTTTAAAGTTAAACCCGTTAATTGCGAGGACTTCTGTCTTGGACCTAATGCGATTTAAGTCAGGTCATGAGAAATCGTTAAAGTAAACGTCCCAGGCGCAGGTAGGCACTTGCAGGAAAGGTCACACGCGAACTCTGAACTGACGACATCTTCCCTCCATGCTTCGACACTTTACGTTTACTTTGACAACCGGAATGCAAATCAAATTCGATGAATCGCTGAATCGAACAAAATGACATGGACAAGAGCAGAGTGGGGTATGCCCAGATATGCTCCTCAGTATCGTGTGGCCGGGCCGAGGCCATCGCCAGGCACGGACAGATGAGATCACGGTTGACCGTTGCTAATGGTGTAAATTGCGACAGTGACATGGCACTTGTTTGCCGGGTGACCAGGGACCTTTGCCTACCGGCCTAACCTGTCTTCAGCAGGTGTTATTCCCATGTGCCCCCGCAACCCGGAGCTAGAGCGAAAAAAAAAGGTTCTTTTGCCGACCAAAGGTCCTATCGGTCTTCAGACCAACGAACCAACGGCAACGGTAGGATATGACCACGAATTAGATAAGGCGCGTGTTGCCGATTTTCGTCCTTTGATGCTAATGAGGTAGCTTCCCGTCTCGCAGCTCGTAACCCCCCATCTGTCGAGCGGGAACCCTCCCTTTTATCTCTGGGCGAGGATATGTCAGACTCTTGAGTCTTAGTCAGGCTATTGACTAAGACTGACTCGCTTGTAAGTCAAAGTCTCTTCACGGTAATACAGTTTCTTACAGTCCTTTCAGACCGGGACTAAAGGACTTCAAAGGTTCGTCTTTAGTCAACGACTTTCCAATTTCGGTCGCGTCCAATATCGGTAGGAAAACAGGTGAGGCATTGCTACCCGGCCTACCGCCGCTCGGGTGCAGATATGCAGGCCAAGAGTTGCGGCAACCGGCGGCGCGCCCCAGTCTTGTGGTAACCTCGCACATGCGACCTGCCATCTTGAGCTAGCTCCTGCTGTAACGAGAGCAATACAAGCTCATGCGATTGGGATGAACGCCCACTCGACATCCGATGGTGACATCGACGGTCTCCAGAAAACGACAACGGGTTGGTTGCCCCTCGTGTCGATTGTCATTGAGAAGTGGATGACGACTACAATGGGGGTCATTGAGTGCCAGAGTGGTATAAGAGACGCGCCGCCGCGGTCTGCGGGCGATCGGAAATGCGTCTGTCGAGCTTGAGACTGCAGCCCAGCTTTCGATCCAAGAGCCAAAAGTTGTGCCGTGTAACTCTCGTCCAATTGGCAAGATGCGGAGCTCCTCGATTGCCGTGCCGGCTTTGCTGGCCAGCGCAGCTGATCTCGCTGTCGCGCAATTTCCCAACTCGACGATCCCGGGCAACAGCTCTGAGCCTTGTGCTGCCGTGAGCGCTGCTTGGGCTTCGCAGCACGTGCGTGCTCCGACTGGTACTTGGAAACCCGATAATGAGATGCGCCTTGACGTAGACTGACAAGGGTGGTGCTGTAGTTGTCCCGTCTGTACCGGCTCAGTTGGCTTACGACTGCCTCAATTCCGTCCCTCTCGGAAAGGAGGCTGCTATTGAGCTTGTGGACTCTCTGTTCCCATACCTCGAATGGCAGAGTGGTAAGCTGATCATTCAAAGACGTATTTTGAATCCTGAACCAGAACTAACTTGCCTTCAGACGCTGCTTACAAGGCGGATCCCCCACCAGAGTACGACTTCCCGGCCTACGACCTCTTTGCAGCCGCCTCGAGCATCAGACAGAACCTGATCGATGATGTCTACACTAGCGAATACGCTTTCCAGTCTGCTCTTTACGAGGAGGTGTTTGGTCCCGGCCACGACGGACACTTTGTCTACTACCCCGACTTGCTCACGGCGGTGTTTGAGTGGACCCGTCAGCGGGGCTTGGTCTCCATTAGCGAGGATGGCTCATCTTTGCCAGTGATCAAGATCTACGGTATGTTCTGACTCGACAATGATGACTGTGTTGGTAGCATTTCTAATTCTTTTACAGAGGAGGTCATATCTACCCCCGAGACTGCGTCCGCAGTGAAACTCATCAACGGCATCGAGGCCTCCAAGTTCCTCGAGGACACCGTTAACAAGGCCAACTGGAACCGGGATGCCAACTCCGCCTACAATTCCATGTTCTTTGAGAAGTCTGGACAGGCTACCGGAATTGGCAACGGCTACTTCAGCTCTGGTGGTCGTGTCAGGTATGTGAAGAATGATGCAAGACATGTGAGATCTAATCATACTAACATGGTCCGCACAGATACATCTACCAAGGTGCCAACACGACCCTCACTTTCGAGAACGGCACCGAGGTGACCTTCGAGAACCATGCACGGGTTAAGAAGGACCTCACCGGCATCGTAGACGGCCCCTCCTTCTACGCCAAGTTCTGCAACCCTCTCAGCCCCGCCTCCGCCACCCCCTCCGGCACCTCCCCCTCCAACGCCTCCGCCGCCATCCTGCCAGGCTACCCGGAGCCCGTCGTCGTCACCAGTGACGGCGTTGTGTCTGGCTACTTCCTCGAGGGTGAAGGCTTCGAGGACGTCGCCGTCGTCGTCCTGACCGCCTTCGCCAGCGACAGCCCAGCCGAGTTCCAAAAGGTCACCGAGGACTTCTACACCGCCGCCCTCGCCGCCGGCAAGACCAAGCTCGTCATCGACTTCCAGCAGAATGGCGGCGGCTACATCCTCCAGGGTTACGACTTCTTCCGCCAGCTGTTCCCTGAGACGGACCAGGACGGCTTCTCTCGCTGGAAGGAGAGTGACGGCTTCGTCGCCGCGGCCCAGATTGTTTCCGACATCGTTGCTGACGTAGACATCTACACCAGCGATGATGCTAATCTGATATCCCTGGCTGAGAGCTGGTTCAACTGGCGCTACGACTACAACCTCACCAACCAGCCCTTCACCTCCTACGAGGATAAGTTCGCGCCCCAGGTCTTCCAGAACACCTCCTACACGGACCTTATGCGCTGGAACCTCAACGACCCCTTGACCACCACCAACGCCACTTTCGGTCTTGGTATCGAGATCAACGGGTACGGCAACCTGACCGGTCTGCCTCAGCCCTTCGCCGCCGAGAATATCATCATTCTCTACGACGGCGTCTGCGCTTCCACTTGCACTCTTGCTTCCGAGTTCCTCCGTCTCCACGGCGGCGTCAAGTCCGTCGCCTTCGGTGGTCTCCCCGTTGAGGGCGCCATCGAGGGTGTCGGCGGTATCAAGGGCTCCCAGGTCCTGGACTGGAGCAACATCTACGACTACACCACCTTCCTCCTCCCCTACGCCTCCACCGATGAGCAAAAGGCCGCTTTCGCTCGCTACGGCGATTTGCCCCTAAACCGCAGTCTCGCCGCTGCCGTCAACGTCCGCGACCAGATCCTGAGGGACAACGTGGACGATGGTATCCCCGCGCAGTACGTCCGTGAGGAGGCTGACTGCCGTCTCTACTGGACTCTGCCGATGATCAAGGATGTCACCGAGATCTGGAAGGCGACTGCGAACGCTGCTTTCAACGGTGGCAAGTGTGCTTACGGAGGTATTGAGAAGCGCGATGTCTCCGCAAAGGCAGCTGTCAGGCGCAGCGAGTACTTGGCTGCTTCGAGCCTCCAGGAGCGGGCTGCTCCTATTCGTCGTGATGCACCGGCTGCCAATGACCGTTTCTGGCAGGACAAGTATGTTCTGAAGGCGATTGATTGAAGTGTCTGGAGACATGTATTAGAACGAGATTTTGGAAATAAGGAGAATAGGCATGAAGCCCTACATCAGTAAAACACGTGTGCCGAAGTTCCAAAACGGGTGAAAACCAATGTTAATGTTCAATCTTTACTACCAACTCCCAAAGAATTGGCCCCTAATCTGAAGAAAGGTATGGACCACCATCTCCGTTCCTTGGAAGCGGGCATTCCTATTTCCACATCTGGAGGCACGGCTCCCCTCAAGCCGGAAAGTTCTTCTGTAAATATTCCAAGACCCCGAATAATGTCGATTACTATCCGAATGTTTGCCACTCTCCCAAAGGAATTGATGTCAGCACCCAGTTCGTGGTCCAAATACCTGCGGTCCATAGCTTTACCATATTCTATCATCAGTTTGCAAGCTTCAAATGCATTATGCGGGCGCCGTGACGTAGGATTCCGCTCCAATTTGTGGACAAATTCCATCAATTGACTGGACATGTCTAAGTCGTCTTCCATGAGGTCGACCCCAGAAAGAAGGTCACGTAGAACCCGCAGATCCACGGAACGTGCCTGAACTATCTCCGGAGGGTCGCCGGCCTCCACATGCATCGAGCCTTCCAGTATGCTTCTCATGGCAATACCGAGATAAACGTTTCTGCCCGGCACCGGCGATAGGGCGGTAGGCACCACAAGAAATGTTCTGGCCCAGACTTGAGAGACAAGCCCGGCGGGGTTGAAAGAAGGTCCACGGCCGGCGTCTTCTGCCCACATATCCATCATTTGTTCACATAGTCTTTCAAGCCCGGGGTCTGAAGCTAATATGTCGTGCGGCTCCGCTTGCTCGGCTGTGTGTAGAAACCTGAACAGGAAGTCCCTGTCTGCATATTTTCTATCCTTGTCTCCATGCAGTTGAGCATCGAATTCTGCAAACGACCTTGCAAGCCAGTATTGCTGGTGTTTGAGTGGAACCCGCCGCTGAGCAGTCTTGGAACGCTGGAGAAACTCTACCACTGTCCGGTGAAGAAATCCAATTTTCAAATTCGCTGGGCTTTGCGTATGCACCTCCCAGCTTTGGACCAAGTCGCGACACTGAGCCAAAATTTGATCTCTCTTTCTTGATACATTCAGAACCTGATATTCAAGCCTTAAATACCTCTCCCCGTCATTATTCCGCATATACATGAAGAGATTGGATTTTGGATGATCCGGATCTTGATAGCGACGGTAAAGAGCTTCTTCATCATCCGGCTGGATGTCGTTACTCGCGGTACAATTGCTGCCCGAACGGTTTGTTTAAGACGCGCTTCTTAACTTCAGTGATCTGAACGGATTTGTTGACTTGAAGCTCATCATGTCGTCGAAGTAGGTGTCCATAATCAAGAAGCAAACCACGGGAACAGGCATGTCCGCAATCATTAGCATAGAGAATGTTCTATATGCGGTTTCACTGTAAACATCTTCGATGGAGTCAAGCATCCGCTGGAAAAAGTCGTCGAGGTCAGAGGGGAGCTCCAAGACTCTTTTTTGTAGTATGCCTACGTCGTCCCAGTTATCAAGGCCGCGAGCGAGGGACTTGACAACCAGGGCAACCCAAAAGAAAACGCCTTCTGACTTCTGCGAGATGGATTTGACAAGCTTTATAGCTTCAGCTTCATGACTTCTTAGTAAACTCTGATAGTGTTTATGTTGGCCTAAAACATCACGGACATAGATTGCCATATCCGTGGCTGTAAGTCGATCCATCTGGATGCGAGTGGTAAGGTCGCCGTAAACATCCTCAAATACTGGCCAAGGTCGGCTTGCACAGCAGATCTTTATGTCATGAGACTGAGACGTGTTGCTTAGGAACTTGACTAAGTCCCTGTGGTCGCCCTTGTACTCATCAAGCCCGTCTATAAGCACTAGGATACACTTCGATGGTAATTGAATACTTCGGAGTCGTTCGAAGGCATATAATAACGTCTCAATCGTCCATGGGTTAAGCGCATACGTTGGACTGGTATATCTCTCTGGGAAAATGTCAGGAATGATCTCCGGGCATTGTACCATGATCTGGAACAGCAATGTTCTCAAAAGGGCTTCTTGAGAACTCTGAAGACCACTCCTGATGCCCCAAAAGAAGTGACTAGCTACGACAAGTTGTCGCGGGCTAGCCCAAAAATTTCTCAGCTGCGACGTCCTCTCATGCCCGGAAATGAACTTCATTAAAGTTGATTTTCCAGAACCCGGTTTTCCAGTGACCCAGAACATGCGATTTGAGCCTTGGAGCCAGGACGAGAAATTGACAACAACGTTTTCCTGGAAGATCCATTCGAAAGTATTTTGATGAGCCTTGTGTATCTCGGACTGATGTTCAATGATCTATGCAAACCGGAGGCATTTGAGAATTTGCAGAATGTTGCCACGATTCTTCGCTTCCTCTGCAAAGCGGGAGAGCGGCGTGGAAAATGCTTCGAGCTCTGTCGCAAGTGCAGCCTCATTTGTGGACTCCAAAAGTTTGCCGATGTCCTTAGACATTTGGTCGATCCTGGCATTCGTGGCACGATCCCAGGCTGCTGAAGTATCGCCCAAAGAGCCCACATGGTCTGATAGCTCGCGACGGTGCTGGCTAGAAGGCTGTATTAGCTTTGTGAGGCTACTAGGGAGTGAAAACTGACAAGAGAAGCATTTGAAGCCACTGAAAGATTTCGATTTTGATGAAGCTCAGCCTTTCTTGAATGCCGCTGATCTTGCTTTCCTTCCAATAAAATCTGAAAGAGACTTTGATCTTTGTCCATCTGAGCGGCTTGCCGTCGGTGGCGATCATTAGACCACTGGCCTCATCAACAAGTTCTTTTGCAGTCTTAATGCAACGCTGTAGAAGGCTTTCCATGCCTGCTTCCATCTTGACATCGGCTGCAACACCAAGTGCCGCTAATTTAGCCATGATGAGAGTCACCTAGCTGCGAAGGGGTGATCCTCGTCTTGAAGTTTCAAGCGACCCCGCTTTCGTACGAATGATGAAGTTGAGAGGCATTCGAATACAAGAGGTCGGTTGGGTTAAGCGATAAGTTCAGGCTGTCAGCTGCATGGCCTTGGCAATGACCACGCATGCTGACGGCCACCGCCACATTCCCGTCAATGTTGCAGGGGGATCACAGACTTGCCGTAATTCCAAAATAGAAGCGGATTGCTGGCACTCATGTGCTAATCAGAATATTTCCTGAAAAACGAAGGCAGGTCAAGATATCAAGCAATGAAAAATAGTAAAGTCTGATGTCTTAGAAGCGCGTTGATGAACTGGGAAGGGGGGTATTGCATGAACCACTGGCTCCTCGAAAACATCGCCATGAATCATGTCTCCAGCACCTGCCCTCAGTCCAGCCTCTTCCACCAAAGCTCTCCACGATTTCCGCCGTTTCTTTGTGATGAGATGCGGAGAATCTTTCCGTTCTCGTAGAGTGTGTAATTGCGCGCTTGGCTACCCCCGGCCATGGACGGGACGTTGGCTACAGTCAATGGTCCGTGGATGACTTGACCGAAGGTTGCGTTCGCGGGGAAGGCGTCGCTGATTCGGAGCGGCCCTGCGTAGCCGATGCTGTGCTTGCCAACAAGGGCCCAGTCGGCATCTGATTGTGAATCTTCGAAGGGGAATGTCAAGTTCGCGGGTCGATCTTCGGGATCTGTTGATGTAATCGTTGCGGACATGAAGCCGGACTTGCTGTAGGAGAGGATGCCAACGGGATTGGAACCGTATGTTCGGTCAGGTACGGCGACTCCGTCACGTGTGCTGCACAAGTCAAGTGTTAGATTTCGATCAACAGTGAAGTTTGGAAAATTATGTTAAGGACAGCTTACGCTGAGGTGTTGAGAAGCTGGTAAGTTCCCGCCAAGATGGCGAGGATTTCTGTAGGCTGCATTTTGGCGTGTGAATAAGGTCTTTTCTCCAAGGTCAAAAACTGAGCTACTTCAAATGGTCTCGGTAGTTGTCTAAGAGAACGAAGCATAAGGGTCTTTAAGTGGCCATCTGCAATCGGAAGGAACGCCGTCCGCCTAGAGCTTTATGGGCTCGCCCAAGTCCAAACATGTCCGGTTCTGCACGTCCATCCGCGCGGGTATGCCCCGAAAGGGGGTGCTTCAAGCAGTTACGTGATAGGTCACGACATCTCAAAAGCCGTTTCTTCGGAGGCGTGAAGCAAGGATCTCCAAGTAACTTCAATAACCTGCTCAGGCACGCAACTTTCATGCCATGGATTTGGGAGTGGGTCGCGTGCCAAGCAATTAAACTTACGGGAAATTCCTGGGGTGCCCCCTCGACCCAGAGGTCCAGAAGCTTTGGATGCGCTGAGAGCACCTTCCTTCGCTATCGCGATGGGTGTTAAGCGAGGAGCGGGACTGACTCGCAGACTGATGGAAATGGTCTTTTCGCCGAAATGATGGCGGGGAAAGGGGTGGCGCGCGGCTTGAATCGTTGTTCCGACTTTTCACGAAGGAAAAACGACGCAAGAAACGCTTCTTTTCGTCCAAAGTTCCTTCGTTCTTGGCCTTTGAAGGCTGTGTTAACCTTGAAGAATGGATCATTGGGGAGAAGTCGGGGAAACCGAACCAAAGAGCTGGAGGTTTTTCTTGGCTTGGCTTGGCGCAACTTGGCGTAATGGAACTGTCACAGGGCGATTGTGGGGGACGTCGTGCGGGGTACGTCTTTAGTTGCATTCTTATTTCGAGGAAAAGTTGAAAACCGTTTGGATGGATTACTGAACCCGACCACTCCGGAGAAGAAGCACGAAGGCGACCCAAGAAGGTTATGAACCCCGAAAGGTGCCTTGGTCTCGGTGGAACGGATGAACCGGAAGGTGACCTGCCAAGTCTAGCAAGGTGCCCCTGAGAATATGTCACGAGAACGTTAATTCCTCGTCTATTTTGTGAGGGGTCACACAGAGAAATCGGAGGGGGCTGCACTGTGTACTGTGTATTCGACCCAAGGTTTTATGGCATGAAGGATAGCGGTCGCTGGCTGAGAAACGAACACCCGGATGGACTATGGCAGGAGTTTCAAGATACCGCAATCCCTTTGACCATATCCTAGAGATCGGATTCTAACTATCCCCAAATCGTATTGTTGAACTCAAAGCACTTGATCAAATGCCGTTTACGCCCCAACTACAGTCTACAGCTGAAAGGTGCGAGGCTTCGTCGGGAAACGACCCATGCCTCGTAGATTGAGATTCAGCTGACCTTTGGGAACGTGTTCTGGGATGAGACCTGCAAGCCTACGACTTCTAGAAGAACTCAACTCCTTAGCTTTGAGCGCGATGATACATCACAGACCCAGCTTACTTCATATCGCGCAACAACCTTAAGTCTTGCCGCTCTGTCTACATTCGAGTGTGGCTTCTACGGAGTCAAGGACTCATTAGGAGTTGGCCATCGGCAATACTCGGTTCTGTGTCTGATACATACAGACCTTCAAATCTTTCGGCGTAAGTCAGATCATGTTCTGCGAGAGAGCGGTTGCTGCACGATCTCGAGAAACCAGATACGAAAGAGACACTCTAGAAAATCACTACTTTGACGCAATGATGATTAAGAAATGATGCCAGCCTCCTCTAAGAGACACATGGAGATGAAGAAGAAACGTAATAAGTCCAGACTTTACGCATTAAAATTCGGCACCTTAGGTTTATGGCAGAACTGGGAGGCCAAACTGCTCATCAGTTCTTTCAACTGAGTGCACTATGGAATGGCACGAAAGATATTTAGGATCACCTTCATGGATCTCAAACTCAGATCCGCTGCAGATCAAAATGGCTTGGCTGACTGTAAGCGCCTGCGGACTTGCTGTGTTACAGCGTTGCTAGTCGCAGCGATCAATCCTACGCCGAATCCAATCCAGAACGATTGGTCAGTAAGTAGGTGCGCCCAACAGCTATTGACATCAGAGACTTAAACGCAGTCGAATACTTAGGTACCTTGGTCAACCTGGCAGTCAGCCTTCAGCATAAGGTGCTCCTGGAGTGAGACAATGTCGTCAACTTCTCCTAGGTATAATTCCTAACGTAGCTAGACCCGGGCGGGAAATGTCTTGTCCATCCACTGACCTCTTACATCAGACATACTTAAAATCCGCAGCGTCCCGGAATTCCAGCTGTTTTCCCAATTTTTGCGCTCTCAGTTGATCATTCCTTCCTCTTTACAGACTCACGAATTATTCAAGGTCTTTCATCCTGGACAACTGATACCAATTTGACATCATTAGACAATGTCGTCCTCCCGGCTTTTGACAGCAAACGGTGCAGCCCTACTGATCGGTTCATTTGGGCTTCTTCTTGTCACTTGTCTATCTGTACCCAACACAAGTTTGTCAATCTTCACATTAGTAGGCAACGAGGAGAGAGCTCCGTGGATAAAATGGACCATCCATTGTTCTTGACTTTGGTCTGTGGGGTTGGTGCCGGGCAACAATGGCAGAATGGTGAGTTACGAGTGTGAAACCCCTTCAAATATTTCCAGCTGCGCAACGAGATCCATACAATATGTCTAGGAGAAGATAACAGCATTGACATGCAATGTTATAATAGGCCGAGACACCTCCAGGGATGCCGCAAAGTCGGGGGTTCGCCGGGCTACGACCCAGCTGCCATTATTCGCCCAATGATTGTAGGGTTTTCCTCCTCAATACAAAGCAGAGGCATGCGCGATTTGACACTAGGGTTCCCTTTGACTGCTGTTGCAACTGCCACAGCCGGATTAGGATTTCTCTCAGCTCTTGCCAACTTGATCAAACGCAATCGGTTCACGACGTTGGCCAGCGCGATCTTGGCAGCTCTATCATTTTCGTTCGCCGCATCGGCTCTTGGTTGCATCTTCTCACTGTTTGAGAAGATAAGAAATGAGTTGCCGAGGAGTACGGATCTGCGGCTAGCCACGAACTTGCGAATTATGCACGACATCTCAATGAGATACGGGGCTTCTTCTTGGGCCTTAGTCGCTGCTTGTGCGACATTGTTGATCAGTTCAACTATATTCATACTGGCGGGGCTAGCTGAAGTGCGACGGACACCACCGAAAGGAGTTGACGAGGGCAGGGAAAAATCCAGTTACTCGTCATCAGATGATAGACCATCGGGGGCGGAACCTTGAACGTTCGCTACATGAATCAATATATAGATATACGTACGATGAAGGAGCCTACTGTTGACTTGGAAGTCCGAATAGTACCGCGAGCCAGATAAGCCGCTGAGGCTATCTTAGCTTTTAGACACATCCAAATCCCCCATGCTTGTTGCAGCATTTGGAAAATCGTCTCAATCTTAGCGGATCAAGAGAGTTCAGGGGGCATGTCGTGCCGTTCCATCGACCTCCCGCACCTTCACAGCAGTCGTAGCTTGCAATAAGATCTGTATGAGCTCGATTGTATCTGTTTACAGTGAAGGTACAATCGCAGTAGAGAATATTGGGATCCTGTCTCGGAAAAGCAGTAGCCAAGGACACCGTAATTGCGCCAAGAATGATCATTATGAGGGAGGTCTTCACTATCATGATCTGGAGTTGATAAGTACTGGTCCGCAACACGATGGTCCACTATGACGTACCATAGATTGAGAATGAGATCGAGTGTAGTGAGTCTGACGTATGAAAGGGGCAGTCGGCTAGGTCATGAACTAAGAGCATCAGGTCAGTTGGCGTTGGCTGGCCGGTGTTAGAACTTGAGGATGACGTTGTTGTTTGTAAATCTAAGTACGTCCAGGAACTCAAGACTGAAAAAAGATTTGTTACACATTTATAGATTATTGATGCTTCCTGAAGGTTTTTAGCGTTGGCGAGAGGCCAGCCAGGTCACTTCGAGAATCAGCACCCGCAAACGTCACAAAGGTTGTTCAGAATATGGAAGCTCAAAGGGTATGAGACCTTCCCATCAAGGATCGGATTTCCGTTCAAAACGTTTCGGACTCGGAAAGATTATGCAAATCCACAACGGCTTGTTTTTATTTATCTCAATTGTTGTTTCTAGCTGTCAATTGTCACATTGAGGCTCGTAGCCCACTGCATGCAGTCCATGCAGCTCGTTCCTATTGACACATTTAAACAGAACCGTGAGGAGAGTTCATCAGCCCTTATGCCTGCGTTTCATGAAACAACAGTCTTCTTTACTCACTGTTATCTTATTGCTGCACGCTGTAGAGCTCGGGCTCTGACGGCCTGACCCGATATCTTGGGCTGAATTGCGACATGGGCAATTACTTCACAAAGGACAAATATGTTAACATGTTTGCCTATGTTTGCATTATGGATGATATCTCTCTAATGTCTTCGGATTAAACCATGCCATAAGGAACGTTTCCATCTATACGAACGAGAGTTGTATGTTGCCAGCACCTAGGTCCCTACCTTCAATGTTTCCGTTCAGAGCACGATTTTGTATCTATACCGGGCGACAAACTTTCAATGTTCTATTGGCCATTTGAACTGATGAGCCCAAAGATGGTCAAAAAATAGGACGGAAAAAGGATGGTCCTCACCAAGGCGCAGGTTGAGTCATCTGGGATGACATCACAAATTGGGTTCGAACTGGCACGGTGCATGAGGGGGGCCGTTGCGTTATCATCAAGCTGTCTACATGTCTGGCCAGACATCAGACGTTTCATCCTCTGAGCTACCGTCGGACATAGCCTCGGATCCGCGGGGCGACTGTTATTGCGGACTACTTAAAGGCCGAGCTCCCCGGGATCAGAGCTCCGCAGGTTTGACATCAGCGCATCGGATTTTCGTCCGACAACCATCGTTCCTCAGCAAATCAAAGCAGGATTCAGCGATTATGTCGACAGTTTTTCAGGTTACTGTTCACGTTGCGCCACAGGATGTCTCGAGATTCCTGCGAGCTGCCGAGCCCACAATTGAGAAGATGAAAAGAGAGTCCGAGTTAATGTACTTTGAAATGTATCAAGTTCATGACTCTCCGGGTACGATCACGTGGATTGAGAAATGGTATGTGGAGCCCATGCTCATTGACGCGAGTGAAAGAAACGTAGCTGATAATGTTCTCAGGTCGGAGCCAGTGGACTGGATAATGAAGGTAAGATAGAGTGGCCTCTCGTGTAGGGTTCTTGGACTGACCGGACTATACTTGTGCAGCACCAAATGACGAAGGACTACTACAATGATTATTTTGACGCTACCGAGCCGTTTTACGTAGCACCTCGTGAACTGAGAATCTTGAGCTCTCTTGGACCTCGTCATACATATCAGAAGTCGTAACGCAGGCTGGGAGCGATTTGAAGTAGTCTGTAGGCGGAGTTAAGGGTTAATGTAGAATAGCAGAGATGAGAATTGGCATTTAGGAACTGATTTGGGTGCTATCTCAATCTGTGTGGAAACGTTGCCTTCATCAATCATTGAACCTTACCTACGCTTTTACCAATGTATAAAGCAACCATGTCTTGTACTTCTCGTCAATACATATCCACGGAAGCATACCGGCATGGAACTATATGGGCCTTGTTGGGAGCTTCTCGGCGCAATCTGGGGTCTGCCGAACACACTTCGGACGATAGCGGCAATGTGATCCAAGTCTGTCCGTGTTCCTAGTGATATGCGGACGGATGTCAGTTCCTTCGGAAGAAGGAATCAACCAAAGGTAACAGAAACCAGAAACCTCGAAAGACTCAGGCGATCTTACGCTTAACCGTCTCATATGTTATACCTGGATGTCATAAAGTCGGTGAGAGTTTAGGCAAATGGTAGACCGCTTATAAATCCTAAGCTGGGCCACATGTCTCGGATAATTCTCAATCATTGTGACGTTAGCCTTTCAAAATGTGTCTCCAACAGTGGTTTCTGTAAAATAAACTAAATTGCTGTTGAATGCCTATTATCGAAGAAGGTCCGGGGTTTCTCTTCCTCTAGCTATCATCGAAGCCTTTTCTCCCTCTTGAGCTTTTCCTGCCTCTGTCCTATGTAGGTCGCGCCGCTGTTGAAACATATTACTTCCCTACTGCCTAGCCCCATCAAAGCTGTTGGGGGGGAGGGAGTATCCATCTATACATATATTTGAATTTAAGTTGCAATCCCAACTTCAACGCATACTCCCTGCTGTGGCAGTACATAGGGATTCATCCACCACAGTACTTCACAGAGTTCTGGCCCGAAGCTGGTGGAGGTTTTCAATGAATCTAATCGCTTTATCTTCGCTGGAGAGGTCAGCCAGCTTCCATCTTGCGTTTGTGAATATTTTGAGTGCTGCCCAGAGGCAGACAAACGCAAAAACCTGCGGAAAGTCAGCAAGAACCAGAGGTAGATGTGAAAGAAGTGTAACGGTAATATCTTGGAATCAGATAGGATGATAGGAATGGAAACCAGTGAAACTCTCTCCACAAAGCGGCCCCATTGGATACCCCTAGAATGACTATGCAGCCAGCGAATGCAACGTAGCCCAAGAATGGCTGACCGTGACTGCGATATGGATAATCGTCTTGTTCGATATTCCAACGCTGGACAAGGGGTATCTGGCGAGCTCGAAGAGCCTTCTGGTGTCTTTGAATACTGCATCATGTGAACAGACTGAAGCTCTCATTGAGTCAGGGAGTTGCTTACCATCGGTAAAATCGAATGTAAGCGAAAGACTCACAAGCCCACACAATAGCAACACCAACAGATCCCATCTGAGCCAGGATTTTGATGTACTAATTGAGCAAGGAGACGTTAGATGCGCCGAGACCATGGAATATTTTGGTGGTACCAACCTTGCCAATTGTAGTGTCGGTATTGAAACCACCGTCTTCCTGTAGAAATGGTACCCAGCAGAATATCAGTGCAGACACAATCATAGCTCGCATCGGAACTTGGCTCTTGTTCGTCTGTCCTAGCCAAGCCAAGCATCTTACTATGACTCGTTGGTCGTATCCACCGTCTAGACTGCTCGTGGTCCCGAAGAGATTCCTACAAGCCACATAAAGTGTCACGAGTTATGGCACGCAGCAATGGGCATATAGAGTGTGGTAAAAGTGGCTTGTATTATCCAAAGAGAAATAGACAAAAGAAAGAAGCCTATATGTAAGATGTAAGCGAGTTCCACGTGATACCGCACGTCACGGGCATATTCAGGGATGCTGGATATCCTGGTTTCGTGACATAAAGGTTGGTGTTTGCGCAAGTGATGGCTGTGAATACTAAGGCAGCATTTACCGCGTCGTCAAGACCATAGATGCCTGAATTTTGGGCCATAAGGACAAATGGCGATGACGACTTTCTCCCGTCTGGATTCTGGTTGCTACACTTGTCGGGAGCTTGAACCCAGCTCAACCTGGTCAACTGACAGTTATCCCCCTCGAAACCCAATGTGACCAGTAATCCGCTAGCCACATATGCCACCGTTATCAGGACTGTGACCCAAACTGCAGTGAACTTGAGCGTGTTGGCAATTGAACTCTGAACATCTTCATGGTGAGATGGTCTACGCCGCAGCTCGCCTTTCTCTCGATCCTTGCGTTGTCGACGAGGTTTTGACCAATGTGCTTCGAGTGCAGAAGCTGCCACAATCTCCACGCCGACGTAGGTAAAAGCCGCGACCGAGGTTGACATCCTAGATCATGTCAGTAAAACACGGCTCAATGTCTCGAGAATACAGAGTAGAAGTGTACATCAAAGCTGTACCACAGTCGTTTGCTGCCTCGGTATCATGAGCCTGAGGGGTTTCCAACCTAGATATCAATGTTATTTACTGTTTGGTACCGAGATTGACTTGAATCACTACCTTTCCTGGCGTCCGGTGATATTTTGTCTAGTAATTTCCAGCTAAAACTCTTTTGTCCACACGATAAGGAAACAACACTGAAAGTGTATACGTGTGGCTTGGATCGACTCCACTGACTTTTCGCATGTATGGCACTTGATACAACGATGATGATGAATAGGAAAATAATCTTGATGCTCCCAGTAATGACTTCTAGCATGCCATATTTCTAATGATAGTCTAGTCAGCCCACTGTATTGATGGTCCGAGTCAGAGATTGTGGCTGGGGCGACTGTTATTCACCTTGATGTTTAAAGTGTTGAAACAAACCAACATAATCGGAACAGTCACATAAACAACGCCTATGAGAAAGCCCGGAATATTGGATGCCTAGAAGTTTATGTATGAGGCTGAAGATGCAATAAGAGCGGCAAACCCAACAGAATACGTGAACCTAGCTTGCGGTCAATCTCGGGTCTCAATAACATACTAAGCATTTGTGGCCCGATGCTTACCAGTAAGCAACACCAACAGCTATGCCAAGTTCATGGTCTACGAACTCGGTAACATAGACTGACAGTGCACCTGGTATAGGCCAGATGCATAGTAGCTCTGTGATGCACTGCATGACTGCCCATGCTAGTGACCCGACGAGAAAGAAAGACAAGACAACAGCGACTGGGCCTCCGAGCTCGAGGATCTGACCTGTCATGCCATATAAGCCAGTCCCGAGAGTTCCGTTAATCGTAATCATCTATTTCAATATCAGCCAGACTTTCACACTCGACAGTGTGAACAGAGGCTAGGAAAGGAATTTGAAAATCATACAAAGAGTTGTATGCCGTGCAATTCTCGTCTGACGGTTTTGGCCGGCTCTGACCTCACGGTGATGTTTATGTCAACTTCTTCAGCAGTTTCAACGAGAGCAATATTTGCAGGGTCATCTGCTGTGGGCAACGAGGAAACGCTGCCATGGCTCGGAGTACCTGCGACTCTCGCCGAATCTGGAGGCGAAGGAGGCCTCATGGCATCGCACAACCTGATGAATATGGACAACGATTATCAGCGTCGAAGCGGAGAAGCTTTTGTCTATTGATCTTGAGCTTCCAATGAAGTGGTCATTTCATAACGTAGGTAGATGGTTGTCATATGCACACGATATAAGCCATCCGAATAAAACAACAGCACGTGCAAATTTTGCGGTGAAAGTTCAGGTAGAGATTTTCAAAGCAAACATGGCTACATGTATCGAGACGAGACACACTGGCACGTGTCCTGAGAAGTCACGACAGGAGAACGGAAAAAGGGGCTGATGTGTTTGTCACATTGGCCGTCTGAAGCCTTGGCTGGCCCATAATCGCTAGGTGCTTGTGTTACCTACCTAGGCTGCCTTGCTTGCCACGCGTGTTGTCGCCCCAGCCACGAGCCCTGCTTGGAATGCAAGACAGTGATAACGCAAGGAGTTTGGGTGGATTTCTGCCCTAGAATGTTTCGAATATTGCTTTTTCTTGCACATTTCCTACTGTATGCACAAAAGCAGCTGAGAAATGTGACTCTTTTATCAGCATTAGGCGCCTGCATCGGTTACCGAACTTGTTGCTCATCCAGGCGAACCATCAAGTGGGTGGCAGCATGGGCGCTCAGCGCCGCCCTCTTAGGTCAACTAGGTACCATGCTCATTACTACTTTTATTTCTACGCCCTCCTTCTTAAGTCGTATTCGATTTAAAATAGAATAAAGTAAGAATGAAATAATAATCAGTAGTATTATAATAGCGATGAGGGTAGTTAGGACGAACAGGTATAAAGCCAAGGCATTGAGCGGCAGACTATTGTGTCACTCACTCGACCATTAACGCAATATGTGTTACGGAGCGGCCTCTTGAAGGTGAGCACACATCAGCATAAAGAACTGTGCAGGAAAAAGGTGCACAGAATGACGCTGGCCTCGGCTCTCGCAGGCAATGTACAACGATGGCGAACGGTTCGCAATGCGAAGACCAGGTACATACAGATTATAAGACACCCTTTCTATGGGAGGCACAAGAAGGCAGCCAATTCAGGCTTCTGCATTTCCGGCGAGGAAATAACACAAACAATCAAATCCCTTGAGCGGCTGGCTACCCTCGCGTGCCCCGTCAAGTCTAGGCAGTTGGCCGAGACAAACGCGCCATGCACGCGACGTAGTAGGCCAAGAGCACGTCTGCCCCTCTGCGCCTGTACTCTTCTGCCGCCCGCAGTATAAAGGGCAGCGCAGCATGGTGTTGGAGTCAGGTGTGTGATGATTCGCGAGGCAGCCAATGAACTCATCGTGTTCGCCTCGTTTTCTTCATGGACCATGCCTAGAACATAACGTCCCTAAAAAGGAAGGTAAACAGATACCGATGTTTGTGGTGCTTCTACGATTACGTTGCCACTCAGCTCACAATTTCGGATGTAATAAAAAACTGTGAAGTCCTCATTACTTGACGCTTAAGAGGTATCAGGCTGGTATGGGCATCCGCCATCAAGTGAACGATGACGCACATTTGGCTTCGAATCGTTACATAAAACAAGACGACCTCAGGAGACTCCTTGAAGAGCTATTCCCCCTGCAGAGCGATTATCAAATACAAGTATGCTACCTTTAGAAACTCGCTTACCGCACTTATTCACATTTATACGTTCAAAGCATCGGGGCGATAAGTGGTGTTACATGGCCTCAAGAGAACTTACTGACGTAAGCCATCCATACATTGGAACATATCTGCACTGCTCACCAAAGCCTGACGTTAGTGGGAGCTGAGGTACCAAAATTCCAGACCGCTGCCAATCCTGGAAAGGTGGAAATGCAATAGCTAACCTTCATTACATGGAGTAAGATAACCAGGAGACGTTAGGCTTAATGTTTATTTAGAGAATGGATAGTGGAATACTGGAACTGTCCAAGGTCTGAGGCGGAGACTGCATGGATGCGGTGGGCTCTCAAGGCAGATTCTCCCTACGCTCAGCCTTCCGATAGGATGCCAAATGAGGGGTAGTAGCCGACTTCTGGTATCACAGACACATAGCTTTCATTTTGTGAACGAATATATCTACCTTATCTTTCAATCTGACCCCAAGGCTTCAGTTGTTACTTTCCCAATTGCAACACTTTCCTGACTTGTTCACATTATTCAGGATGATTCTGGCTCCACAATGCTACGTGGATGAGGTCACAGAACCAGTGATACTCATAGATGTGATGAGATCGAACTTGGGTTCTGGCGAAACTGATACAGAAGTGACGCACAGGCGATTCTCAAACACGAAAGAAATCAAAGAGTACTTCAGTAACCCGGGAAGCGAAGCTTTCAGAGACCGGTACATGTTCGCACACTCTATCTTCCAGCCTTCGTGCTACCTTGATACTAATAAGAACCCACAGAATGATTTGCCAGGCGCACACGTGGGACCCCCTAGATACCACACCTCGATGCTGGAGTCTTTGACTGAAGTATGCGGGTTGGGTTCTTCGATCTATGACTTGACCACCAGCTTTTATCGGCGAGTTCGAGAAATCGAGGATACATTCTGCATCCCTTTGATAAAATGTACAAATGGTTCAGTGACTGGCAAGATACTCGAATTCTGGTCTCTTAGAAGAAGGGTCGAACTAACTTGTGCAAGAATTAGCGTACACCATGCGATACCCGGAGTTGAAACCGATGGGAATTGATTGGGTACTGCGACAGACAGGCATCTATCACAAGTTTGATGCAGAAACATCCCAAAACACCTATGTCCTCCTAAGCCCATCACCTGATTCGAAATTGAAGAAGCAGGCAGAACATGACCTTCTCCACTGCTGTCAGACCGTTGAAAACGACTCATTTTGATTGCACAAAATGTTCCAAGAGACCTGCCTACCAAACTGGAGGATGTATAATGCAAGTCTAGAGCGCAAGTTTCTGCCAATGGTAAGTCAAGGACTGAGGTTTCGGGCTGCAGGCAAGAATTCTGACATCGATCCTTGTTCAGGCAGACACTGCGGCTCATACCTTCATTGAAGAGCTCTCCGTTTCACAATACAGCCATCTGACCGACCTCGCGGATCTTGAGAATCGATTCCTGCAGACTTCAATTATTCTCACCGCGTCTCAGGCAGGACATTCTTGAATGCCTGATTGCCATATGTGCTGACATGAGAGACACGGACACGGACTGCAAGACACAGATTCAGGTTTCGAAGCGTCGATTCCAGCATAGTCGACGCGTGTGCGCTGCCGACCACAGAACGGCGACGTATCTTCATCAACGTTCCAGAACAACTGCACAGCTTTTAGCAAATGCACTATCGTTCCGCGAACAACTAGAATCTAGAGCCCAAACAGTAATATGCTGTCGCTGAATAAGTCGGCTGTGTTTATCACTACTCTCACGTTACTATACTTGCCGCCTTCTTTCATCGCGGTAAGTGACATCACCGAGGGGTTGCCAGTTTCCCATGAAACTAATTGGCATGGGCTGAATAGACGTTTTTCGGGATGAACCTCTTCGATCTAGACACGGACACGGGTGGAATAGTTGGCAGTTCAATGGTGTGGATTTTCGTCCTTTGCTCGTGCATTTTGATAGCGATCACATTCCTGGTATATCGCTTGCTTCTTAGTGGGGATGTAATGGCACGAATTTCTGGAAAGAGTAAGCGAATACATGTATGGTGGAGGCACTGTATCCAGTGTTTCAGGCGAAGAAAAGCTGTAAACGGGAAGAAGGGGCATGCAAGTGTATAATGCTCAGCATCCTTACAAATGTGGGTTCTCGTCATAGGACCTCTTATGAACACAAATTACCGTGGCAACAGAACCTTATATACAGCGCTCCTGTCGAGAGAAACTAAAGCTGTGACAAGCACAACCTTCTTCCCCATATCTTCCCCTTCAGCTAGTGCCAGCATGGCTTCGTCAGAATCTGACAGACCACCAAGTTCTACTATCTTATGGACAGAAGGTTGGCCATGTAGACCAGTCCGCGTAATACGTAGCAACGATACTCTGTGGTCTGCAGACTGTCGAT
>JFFI01000987.1:0-18866 GCA_001563125.1 Colletotrichum salicis | reverse complement strand
TCGCTCGAGGTGAAACGATTGCTGTAACGAATGTGCTGAGGCAGCCTGACAGGAAGAATAAGGGGTCCGGGGGACACTTCCAGAAAGGTAAGTCATGACGAGTGCCAGACTTGCCTAGCCATGATGATCTAAGGTAACTGTTGGTATCACAGGCGTGATAAATTTCCTCATGAGGGTGTATCTTCGGCAACAATCACGTCGATATCCGTGATAATTGCTGTTGTTCTTTTTTCTTCTCCCTATTTACATTGTGGGCAGGGGCCGGTCGAAGTAGGTGGTGACGGCCTGGATGGTTGCCCCACCTTTATCCGGCCGTGATGACTAAGCCAGTTGTCCCGCTTCGTCCAGGGCAGGCGTCAGCCAGCCCACGATACCTGCCCATTGCTCCTTATCAGCCTTGCTGTTCAGACAGTAACATAATGTCAATAGGTGATGGAGTCAACTGGGGCGATAAAACCGGTATAGGGTTTGACGATTACGTTTGGATCTCTCCAGCGGGACAGGTTAACGTCTTCCGCAACGGGAAAACAATGGCAGACTTCGACTGGTAATAAGCCCCTCTTGGTCGGCTCCCAACAAGCCGGAGACGGGTTTCGACCGTAGGGCCCTGCACGTCGGCCACTGGGATGGCAACGGTAAAGCCGACATCATTGGTGTCAACAGACGGACCGGTGCCCTCACTGTGTGGTTCAGCAATTGGGATGGCACCAATTTCAACTGGGACAAGCAAGTTTTGGCAAACACCGACAAGTGTAACCATGGATTGGGTCGTGGATACTTTGACCATGGCGCTTATTTTGCCGACATAACGTGAGTTGTTCGTGTTCTATTCCTACTTAGTCACCTGGGCTAACACCGGGTTCTTTGCTAGGAACAATGGCCGAGACAACTATCTGTGCATGGAACCGGATGGCCGCACTAACGCTTGGCTGAACAGCGCAAGTGGCCTCAAGAATGTTGGACAAGTCAAATTCACCGAGGACCTGGACCGAGCAAACTTTCGTTTCGCTGATGTCGACGGTAAGTGATGCCATGTCTACAGCGCGAGATCGGAAGAACCTACTAATACCTGATAGGTGATGGAAAAGCTGACCTGCTGTGGACCGACAAGTTCACCGGAGACGGCAAGGTACGGTACAACGACGGCCGAAGACTGGAAAGTGAGCGATCCGAGATGAAGGGAAGCATCTTTCACTGGACGAAAGTGGACACTGCCGTATACCAGGGCTCTTCGCGCGGCCCAAATATGCAGTTCCCAAGTCTTGGTGGCCAAGGACGTGCAGATATGGTTGAAGTGAACCCCACAACCGCTCATGTAAGCTTTCACCCTTGATCTGGCTTTTGAAGGGCAGACAATCTTCTGACTCTTCCTGAGGCCTGGATCTGGTTCAACATATACCCTTCCGGAGGTGACGATGTGCCCGAGGGCGAGCCAGTTCCCAAATTCGGTCTGCCTGACTACGTTCCAATAGAGATCCCACCACCAGAGACTCCCCCCGATGATGAAGATGAACACTTTTTCTGTAGCAAGAACGATACATCTTGGACTCCTCAACTGTGGAATGACAAGAAAGTTGGATCTTGGTTGACCTCCAGTTACGTCACTCTATTTGATGCATCCTGCATTGATGGGTGAGCTCTGGCTGACTCTGCCTCTCAAGGTTCAAGCTTTACTCTGGACCTGATGTCAGCTGGCCTAGCGACGTCCTTGGGGCACCGCGCACAATTGCAGAGTACAATGTGTTTGACCACGACAGAGAGTTCAACTGGCCTGGAGAGTGTCGAAATAAGTGTCAATCATTTGCTTAAACTTCACAGTGCTGACCAATGTTGCTTTTCATTCAGTCCTTCGCTGACCTGCGTACTTGCAGAAGCCGCCCTCCTAAGCACCCATTGTAAGCTTCATTGGGAGCGAGCATTCTCGCTTTGGTCCATGAAGAACTACGTCAAGTTCCTTCAGACTTACTACACCAGAGTGTCAGACGTGATTACCACTATCAGCCTCCGAACGGCCGAAACCTCTTCAACATTTATCGCCCCAGGATCTTCTACTTCTCGAGATGTCTCCAGCTGCCTGGATGACTATTGCATCGGGAGGCTTCACTGTAGTTGGCGCCTTTCTTGGCCCAGCTGGTGGTATAGCCGACGGTGTCGCTGGTCTTCTTACAGCTGCGTCCGGTGTTGCAGGTGCAGCAAATTCGGATGCCACCGTCGCGGGACTGAATACCAAGCTGGCAGACATGAAACTAGCGATCCAGTCTGCTATGGAGGCGTATTTCCAACGACTCTTCGTGAATTCTCCTCCGAGTCATGATAATTCAAGGGGTACCGAACTAGCCAACTTGTTATCATCGGGATATTGGGCAAACCAGGATTTGGCATCGCTCAGTGCTTCCAATGATAGCTTGGTCAGGATGGTGAACTCTACCATCATCAGTGAGGTTTGGAATGCCCAACGTATGGTCATTATGCGGTGGTCTAAGGACAAGCTCAATGATATGAGAGGCAAGCACTATGATCCCTGTTTCGGTAAGCCGATAGACAATCAACTGGATGACTGGGTTGCTTGCGCAAATGACCGGAACTATCTCTTCGTAAGTGAAGCCTAGAGAGTTTCTGTGACTGACTGAGTCGATAATTACTAACTTTGGACCCCAAGCTTCGATGGCCAACGAAAGACACCTCGATAGCCGCCGACATGGGCCAGACGCAGGAGACTTTGCAAAGCTTTGATCTCAGTCACCAGATTGTCATCGACGCCTCGGAAGCTATGCAAGATCGGACCCTCAAGTGGATGGTCAGGAGCTTCAACGATTTCACGGATTTCCTCAAAGATCTTGCAACACGCCCACCGAAAAGTTCCGACCAGCTCGTTCAGATGAACATACCCGTGTGCGATCTCGACATCTTTGACACTATTGAGATCGACTACAATAACTGTGTAAATGTTATCGGATGTATTCAAGGCGTTCTGAGAAAGAATTGCCCGAAACTGATTCTCAATGGGGCTGCTTTTCCCTATGTCGACTACAACTAATTCTAAAATATTGTTCAAGAGTTGGAATGCAGATTCTGACTGCTCTCTTTTCTTGAGTTTCTTTGACTTGTTTTCTTTGTTTACGCGGACAAAACTATTGTTCCCTCGTTTGAGAATTGATTTGCCAATAAGAGCTATTCTTCTCGAGCATTCTCTCAAAAGCCTACTGGACAATCGACGGCCTGTGTCTCGAACTCATATATTCTTCTTGTACATATTGGACCTGCATGATCAACTATACTTCGGTCGGAATTTGAAGTTGACGTGTTGGGTGACCCAAGTACCTCGTCGAAATCTACCAGGAATAATCGCCTTCACACGACATAGCCTCCGAGGAATCCCCAGTCCTAGAAACCGCACCACATCGATCAATCTTTGGCGAGCAAGTCTACCCTCACCATGTCGTCAACCCATCCAATTGCTCCATCGTCAATGTATTTGGAGTCACTCAGAAGAACTTTGGCGGGAAATCCCAGCTTGTGGAACGGACTAACACTTGAGTGCACAATCTGCAGAGAGACTATGAGCCTTGTCGGCGACGGACTACCTTCTTCAGATAACATTGGTTTCGATGGATTCAGTCGCTTGCATCCAATTCATGGCCATCAAAACTTTGACAATCTGCGCCCAGGTTCACTCAAAGATGCAATCGTCCTACCGTGCGCTCACATATTTTGCAAAGGTTGCTTGTTCACGGTCTGTTACTCGGATTACGATCTCGCCGACTTCCTGCCCAGCAATGTGTACCCAAGGCCCGACCCAGTCTGTCCTGCTTGTCGAACCAAACTCACCTTCCCAGAATGCGAATTTCGTTGTCGCTTTCCTGGTATACCATTTCCACGCTCGAACGAAGCAATGAACATCTTTCCCCCCACGCTCCAAGGTGGAATCGTGCAGGGTTCCCGTAGATGCAACTCATGCCGGATTATCGCAGCTTGGTATGACTTGCAGCACCATGTTGACAGCGTGATGACAGCCTCTATGCCTTATGGTAACAGGGTCATCTCCGTTATCCCGACTCGTATCGCGGGGGAAGCTTGCTTATGCCGCTCTGAGGTGTACTTAGAAAGGGCGTTTGGACGACATCTCGACCAAACGGCGCGCGATTTGCGTGTCAATACTGGTTTATGGCCTTGGTCTGGACCGCAGGCTTCTAATCGGCTACAATTTCTCCTGAAATGGCGGTCATGATAAGTACTGATGTATGTAGTCATAGTAGAAAGCTAGTCCTCTGGAATAAGTTCCCGCGATCTTAAACCGTAGTCAGACATAAGCTTTTTCCGTTTTTCATTTAGATAGTTTCGGCCCAAACATCATAATTTGGCATATCATGAAAATATGTCCTATCCGGGCACTCACTGAGAAGGAATGTTACAATTAGCCGCTAGAGTTATTCTAGGAACAGCCATGCTTGTTAAGGCGTGTAAGAAAACCAGACTTCGTGTTTTTCAACGGTATTCCGACCTTTGCACGACGATGGTCCGGCCGACAATCAAAGCGCTTCTTGGAGAGTCCGTATCCGCTTGTCAAACGAATAGTAATAAGTGGGCTGGTCGTCTCAACGAGAACTGCGCAAGGCTCATGTAGAGAAACATTGCACCGCATATCGACGCCTCATGCACCAACGTGCCAAAGAGGGTAAAGTTGCCCAACTACGTCCCACCAAGGGCCGTTTTCAAGCTTTGCGGCTTGCGAAACCGGGGATCGGAGGGGTTGCCGTGAAGCTAGAAATGGACGTGTGACTGGCCAGTGACGTCTTCGTGTGAGTCTAGCACGCCGATCATAGCGTGGAAGAATCTCACTTTGCGGGGTTCCTCCGTGGGCGGGAGGAGATTTCCTGAGACCTGAGACTAACACGAATATTTGCAGGTGATCACTTATCAACGACCATATCTCCCCGATGACGGTTCACCAACAGGGTCCTCAATTTCTCAAAATACCATTCAAAGAACATTATACGAGGAGCTCAGCCACGACCGGCAGTCCCGACAAAGCGGTCTGGAGGGATGCTGGTGACACTGCGCGGCCGTATGTCCGAAAGCTTTGTTTGCTGCAGGATTCGGGTGCGTACAGACGAGTAAGACCTATGTAAGACCCAAGTCTTCGTCATGTTGATCGTTCGTATTCCCGGAAGAGGACACTTGCGGTCAGGGTAGGCCGATGCAAGAAAGTAAACGCATGATCACGACTGGAAGAAATGCCGGAAGATCAACGACTTCTGTGAAAGGCATCAAGAGTTTCGGGCGTGGTCAAGAGGAGTATAAAACTACGAGAGGTGTCCTCTCCCACAGTCCTGCTTCTCATCTCCTCATCATTCCAACCACTCTCAGCCCTCGGACCGTCCAAACTCCAATTGTACCAACAAAAACAGACCTCAACGCTGCATACCCGAACTCTATTTCACTCCAAGCTTCGTTCAAGACCCTTTGCCTCCCTCTAAATAATTAAAAACTGCTCCATCCCGTTCCACCATGCAGTTTTCAACCATCCTTGCAACCGCAGCCGCCCTCTTCCTCGGAGCCGAGGCCGGTGCCGTGCCCCGTCAAGACCCCCACATCACCGACTTCCGGATCTGGAGCGAACAGGGATGCGGAGCCGCCGGCAACCTCGGCGTCTGGACAATCACCAAGTCCCAAATCGACGTGTGCCAGACAAGTTTCAATGCGCCAGACAACGTCGTTAAGGCCATTCGCCTCAGCAGCCTTACAGACGGCTGTGAAAGTAAGACCCGAGCATCCCGTTTGTGAAGAATCAAATGACTAATTCTAGCTAAGTGACTGCCTACCCTACCACTGATTGTGGAGAGGGAGGTCGCCAAGTCGGCGTCCAGACCTGTGAGGAGTGGAGCGACGTCGCCGACAACTTCTTGAGCTTTAAGGTCACCTGTTCCTAATTTTTCCTCGGGGCATATTGGGATTCTCGCATTTTCTGGCGTTTCTTTCTTTCTTCAATGATTTGGGAACGCATCATACGGTGCATGAATGCATGGGTTGGAGTTGCACAGAGATAGTGATACGCTCCTTAAAAATCACGGCGAACAAGGGCTTACGCCAATTACTTAGCTTAAGATAATAATGGTAATACACTTCTTATCCGTAGACACTCCTTTTCAAGGTATTCAACAGGGTTATTGATCAATGTGTTTTTCGACGCGCTTGAGGAATGACGGTCGAACTCTCTGGGTCTAGCGTAGATAACGTCGTAGCCTTCGACAGTCAGTGAAGTGAGACACATAACATGCATTCCATGTAGGAATAAATAGACCTGGGCTGATTTTCGCCACTGGGTAAGGTGTATCATTGGAGTAGGCACGTGGCTTTCATGAAGGTGAACTTGGTCTTGATGGTTCCCGAACCGCACAATTACTCAGCAGGAGGATATCGGCGATCAAACTGAAATTGAGAGTATCGTTATTTCAAATCGGAATGCCCATCAAGAATAGTTCCATGGTCCTTGAAAGAAGAATTGTCATAGCCCGGACCCTTGAACGTGGGGACGGCTCTAAGTGGTTTGGCGCGTGTCCTAGAACGGGTGAGTCTTGCAATACATGATGTCAAGAAAGTCATAGTATCGACACTAGCGGCACTTCATCGTCATTACGCCCGGGTGCCCATCTCGAACTACATATCTTCGAGGTTTCCCCGAACGCGTTGCAAGCCTTTATCATTTGATTATCCCAACACAGAATCAAAAAGCCCTTCTGATAGTAGCAATTACGATCCTGATCTATCCAATTGATCGCAAACATGAGCCAACCGATTGGATTGACAACGATCCCCAGGCTGCTGCGTAAGTGCTAGATCCCAATTCTTGCCTGGTGTAGGTTTGCTCAAGAGCTAATTTGCATCTTTGGGCAGCTGTCACGGGCACATTCGCGCTCCCTTTTACGATCTACTACGCATTCCTTAGCCTTCGCGTCGTCAACGAGCGTGTGAAATCTAAGCAATACTTGGGCGAAAACTCCTCAAAGCCTGGAGCGGATCCCGAATTATACAAAGCTAATGCACTTTACCTCGCCTGCCGTGCGCACATCAATTACATCGAGAACGTGCCGCTTGCTTTTATCCTTGCTTCGTTGATTGAGGTTAACGGAGGCAACCGCAAAACACTAAGCTGGCTGATCGGGAGCTTCTTCGCCTTCCGCGTGCTGCACGCTGAGCTTGGAATTATGAAGCCCCGAGGCATGGGCAAGGGCAGGCCCATCGGCTATTTCGGCAGCATCGGCGTTCTTGGTGCCTTGGCCGGCTACGGAGCTTTCTTGGTTAAGGGATATTGGGGATACTGATTCAATCTTTACTTGCCATCTTTCAATTTATCGAACTTGTAGATGGTTTGAAATCAAGGAAATGCGAGGAGGATTCAAAGCGACATGGAGTCATTTTACCCTGCAATATTGCGAGGGTTGCCACTGTGCACGACATCTTTCCCCTCACTAATACCGTATCGCGGGGTCAAGCGAGATCAAATGCTCTGGGAACCGGAGAATCTAGTGTCAGAAACATCATTGTGTACGGATACTCCGTATGACTGAATATTAAATTCAGCTAGCAACATAGGCTGGGCATTTCTACTTATCTCAAGTTAGCATCGGTAATCAAGTCTTGATTCTTGCGCATCAGTCATCTAAACTATCAGCTAGGACAGTTCATCGGAAATGTTAGTGGGAACATCGCTTAAGGCCCTGCATAAAGGTCGCTTGGCCATTTCCCCGCCTGCAATTAATCTAACGGTGCACGTCGTTAGTCCCCACTCAAACCTTAATCGCAGCAGGCGTGCTGTTGCGTGAATATCCAGAGGCTACCTGAACGGCAAAACAGACCGCCAAGTCCGATTGAGTAGTGTACGGATACAATCTGTCCCCGGCTCTTAGCGCCGAGGTTTGTCGGGTTTCTTGCGCTCTCCGGGAGTGATCGTCGAGTTACCTAGGTATTAAAGCTCTCGAAGATTGCTGAAAACTAAAGCATCTGATCCCCCAACACTTGCTATCATATGTTCTGATCTATTTTGCTCGCAATGCACTTCTCTAGGATTGTCCTGCTCTTCTCGCCTCTGACGGCCATGGCTAGCCCTGTCGAATTGGAAACAAGACAGGACAACACTTGTTGCTATAAACCGAGGTGAGAAACCATCAATGCGACCTGTAGGACGCCAGCTCGGTAACGTTGACACTGCCCAGGACGTGAACGCCCTCGCCTTTGTGACCAAAGGCCAGTCATCCCAGACTTTGGACACTCTCAACTGGTGCTATTTACAGGTTGATCGGTATGCACATCCTCTAAGCAATCTCATCTGATGACTATAATCCAATTAATCGGTGCTAGCGACGCGACTGATCCAGACAATTGCGAAAAGGCGACGCGGTCGTATTGGGCTGGGTACTGCCCCTCGGATGGCACGAAGGTTATCCCGTGTCCTTAGTTCATGCCGTTTGCATCGGATCCCACAGACAACATGCAAGTTACATGTTGGCAAGCGGTAGGCAGTTCATGGGACCTTTGAATGAAGCTTTAAGTTTGATCCTGTCTTGAACAGTCTGATTGCATTCCAAGAACTTGGTGCCTCGAAGCTTCAATGAACCCACTCCCCCAGCTAGCTCTACACCAGAAAGGAACATACTTGTCTATGTTCGCGATTCACGTAGGGAGTACAAAACCCCGCCGCCAGATTTCGCTATCTCTACCAGTAACCAGACCACTCTCGGGCGATTGATCAGGGGGGATAGCGTCAAGGCTAGGCTCAGCTTGGCCAACAAGTCAGGGGACCATCCTCGCCCACATGCTTATTCTCAACACGACCAAAGATTACCAGTTCTAATTGGCTAGTAAGACAGGCATCGCCATGGCTTGGGAACCACGAGGACAATAACTCCGCCCCTCTTGCCTCCTTCGGTGTCAGCCTATTTGCTCACCGTAGGCCTCCCCGATAGCAGCTCAACAGGCGCGGCGCAGCAGCTGAAAGGATTTAGCTCCGCCGCGCAGCTTTCTACTTAAGCTTGAGCGCACCATATTCCCCTGCTTTTGCATGGTTCCTAATCAATTTCCCCAATATCTCAACCTCAAAAGAACCCCAAGTTCCACAACTCGACCGCACTCGTACAGCCCTTTCATCGACCACAGCTACGAAACTCTCAAGACAAACCAAACCCTTCAGTGTTCCACAACCAATTCACCATGCGCAATCCGTTCAAGCCAAGACAAGCGCCCTCCCAAAGCTGGGCCGGGAGACCAAGAGCCCTTTCAGCCGATGACCCAGTCTTCAAAGGCCTCGACGAAGACGAACGAAAGAGCATAGAGAGCAGCTCGATCAACCAACAACAAAAGAAGTCCCAAGAATCAACCAGAGAGCCGTTGAAACCTTCTGGCTCGGATAGCGCCGTATCAGTGGATAGCGGATCGTCTTCTCACCACAGCGTCAGCGCTGACATCGGTCATGGTTATGCCGCAATCGCTGGCGCATTCTCTGGCACCGACCACTCTGGACAGTGAACGGGGAAGAAAAGATTGATTCATCTCAAAATCTTGGCAAGATTCGCGGGCTTATGGGCGAAAAGGATGCTTCTTTGGATACACAGGAAATGAATAAGGGGGCGGGGAACTGGTCCATTTATTTTACGAGCGAATGATACCCAAGACAATCTTTATCAATGACAGACTGAACCGCGCTTAGCAATCAGCAGGTGATGTAAACAGACCGCGCTCCATCTGCCAAGTAGAATTGCCCATCCTTGTTGTCAACAGCGACGCAAGAATGGTCCTGGTATGGGTTGACCGTGCTGACCGTCGCGTTCCCACTGCACCTGGCATTTGCCCAGAACTTGAGCTTGCAGACATTCCCGCCTCTGTTTAGGAAGACTGCGCCGTAGACATTTCCTGAAAAATCTTAGCATCGGCCAGAAGAGACGTCAAAGTTGTTGGTGAAGCTGCCGGCGCAACCTCTGTCCTGGAAGACACCGAGGGTGGTGGTGTCGCGCTTCTGCAGCGTCCCGGGCGTGGCGGCAGTTTGCGCTCCGAGGCTCAAGATGAGACAAGATATGATTTGAGTAAGCTGAACCTAGATGAAGTAGGAAACAGTATCTTATCAAGGTCTGTTATTGTGATCAAGTTACCATTGTAAAAGCGAGGTTTTTGTTCTTGAATGCTTGAAGATGGAATAGTTGGATCTCAAGGTTAGGTTTGTTGTCTAAGTAGTCGTGGCACTTGTAGTAGTTAGACCTCCTAGGTAGTTCTCAAGATCTTACATACACAATTGGACTTTGATTCAGAGAAACGTACGACTAGCAAAGCCTACATACTAGTGGATAGATATTCACAGAAGACTCCGTAAGAAGAAGGTAGCAGCGGAATTCCGCACTTCAAACTAGAACTCCACTTTGGTTGCGAATGAAAGCAGAGAGCTGGCCTCATTAGCAACCGAAATAGTTCTGAGACCCACGAAAGTCTGAAGCCATGGTCCGACTAGGGCACCTGTCTCACTCTCGGGCGCCTAAGTCTACCATCGTTGTAGTCGTGATGGGTGGTGCTTACTCAAACTACTTTCAAGAACTGCTGCCTGTCAGGTTGTTATTCAACACCAATGTAACATGGAATCTTCTAAAGCCAACCAGTACCATTCTATTAGGTAGTCGACCAAAGGCCTGCCTAGAGCGATCATTGTAAAGTGTCTGCTGCCATGAGGCTCGGTCATGTAAGCCATCAATAATTGCGCGTCAGGAGCCGGGCATATTCTAGCCATCAGGATTGAAGTAGTTCGCTGCAGTTGTATGGAGTGATAATTCAACATTACTAATGGGATAAAGTTCAGCTCCTTAGAAGGCTGACCGTTATTAAGGCACTTTTCGTGTTTATGGAACTCTCTGACATCTAGCCTAATATCACATGATACTTTAGCCTGCTTTGAGCTGCCCAGCAAAAGGACTGCGGCCCCTGATCTTCTCCCCATAGATACACAATAACCAAGGGACAAGCGAGAGAAGAAAACCAATGCCACCTAGCAAACTTCCCGCCACACCGTATTCCAGCCTCTGGAACATGATACTCGTGAACAAGGGGAAAACGCCAGCAAGCAGGTTACGGCACATAGACTGTGCTGCTAGAGCGGAGGAGGCATATCGGTGATAGGTGTCCGCCAGATAGTTGAAGACGGCCAGATAAATGGTGAAGATGCCAACCGTGACGGAGGTAATCGCGAGTGCCGGCGCGATCCAAGGGACGTCTGGCGACGAGCTCCAGCCAAACCAAAACAGCCCGATGGGAAGGAAGAGTGACTCGACACAAGCAGAGTAAAGCCTTCCTTCTGGCGTGGCCAGCCGCTGAGGCATAAACTTTTTGAAGATCGGCTCCTGGAAGATGGTGATCA
Source organism: Colletotrichum salicis (assembly GCA_001563125.1). Classification (NCBI taxonomy): domain Eukaryota; kingdom Fungi; phylum Ascomycota; class Sordariomycetes; order Glomerellales; family Glomerellaceae; genus Colletotrichum; species Colletotrichum salicis. The sequence goes on along the minus strand of JFFI01000987.1, from coordinate 7,474 downwards.
CCGCTGCTATTATCGATCCAACAATGACTGAAGTGTAGATGCCTCCAACCTGGCTGCTGTTAAACCCATATACGGAGCGGAATGCCAGACCGATACTGTTGAACTGCATGTACAGGATCGCCCATGCAAAGGAGACCCAGGCAGAGAACCAGAAGACGACGGATTCAGTGCAGAGGAGTTTCAGGGGGGAGGAGAAGCTCCGCCATATAATGCTCATATCAAGCTCCGGTCCCTCAAAATGAGCACGGAACTGAACGTGTACAGGTTGCGATTGGCCCTCGCTCAACAGCTCGGTGCCTTGTCGAAGTTCATTCTTGTCCCCAACCGATGAAGAGACTCGTTGCAAGCGAATGCCGTCGAAATGTTTGTTAAGGGCCACACACTTTCGCTCTAGTACCACATTGCTCCGCGTCTCGGCGAAGAAGAAGAAATTGGCCAATGTCGTGGAACCGACAGTGATCATCTGCAGGTAGAAGATCCATCTCCAATGAAGGTTGTCGACGATGATGCCGCTGATCATGGGACCTAGCCCGGTTCCAATCATGATCGTCAGCGAGTAGAGGGCCATGGGCGTGTTGCGATTCTCCTTGTGAAATACGTCTCCCACCACGCCCCCGGTCAGAGTCGCAAAGACAGATGCCCCGTTGCCCGTGATCAGACGAGAGACCAACAGGCCGGGAAACGACTGTGTTACCGCACATCCCAGGGTTCCTAGGAAGAAGACGGCCCCAGAGCCGACGAAGACCCAGTATCGGCCGTAGACCTCGCTGATCAGGGCTAGTATCATGGGCGCGAAGCCGAAGCCCAAGACGAAGAGGGTAATGCCGAGGTTGAATTCCGTATTGGAAAGCTTCCACTTCTCGGTTAGAGGGACTGCGGCCATGGCGTATGCGCCTGCAGAATAGGCGGCCAGAGTTGATGCAAAGAAGGTTCCAAAGAGGACTGTGATCTTCTTTCGCAAGGGCCACGCAAATGGTGATTGGTATGTAGCATCAAGTGATGATGGGTAGTCTTCCTCGAGGATTCCCTCGATGTCGTTGGATCGCAAGCATTCTGTGAGTTGGAATGTCGGTTCTAGGGCGTCGATGTTGAGAGGGATATCGATCACATCTGCTATGACTGTTGCCGACTCTCCAAGCGCGGTTGAGTTCGTTTTGTTCTCGACATTCTCGATGTTGGTAACCTCGGTTATGTTGGCCCGTTCAATATCAGAGTCACCAGCTGAGATGCCTTCTAGAGGCAAAGGGACATGGCCCATGGTCGAGTGTGGTCGCATCTTAGACCATCTGCGTCAGTGACTGTGATATCATCGAGCTGGTCCAAGGCGATGCTATGGAAAACTCAATTCGTGCGTCGATGCAACGACGAGTTTAATCCATCACCTTTGCCGTTGACTCAAACAAACGCCAAGCGATGCGGGCGCGGAGACTTCTCCACATGCCGCATTGTGTATCCGGTATCCGTCCGCAGTCCGGTGGTCAGCCTCCGATGATCGGAGGACCCTAGTCGGTCCTCTGCGTCATTGTCCAACTTCTGGTCAGCCGGCATTACAGCTACACCTCCGCACTGTGATTGTGCAGAGTTATAAGATTTGGCTTGGTGAATATGTGAGGAAATCGTACAGAATTACGCTGCATTTTGTTCATCGGGCACAGACAGCGTCTATCGCAGGATTAAATAAGACCCAAATCTCACGGCCTGCTTAATCGGCAATGTCATAGTGACACCAAAGTCGGGATACCTGCAGCGCATGTGAAGCAGGATGAAATCATGCTATTATGAATACTTCCATACGAGAAAATGGCATTCTTTGCACGATTCTCGCCGATCCACCAAGCAAGCTTCCCCAGTATCGTGTCGCAGCTCATCTGGGTGAGACTTCCGGAGGATCGGCGGCTGAAAGCGTGGGCGGTCCGGTCCGCGGCAACGGCACTGGCCTGCTTCGTCAACCTAAGAAGACGAACATCCCGGTTCACTGACACTAAGTAACTAAACAGGGTAAGATGCAGCAGTTTACCCAAAAGCCTGGAACTAAGAGGGGTTATCGGGGAGATGCAGGTCTTCCGCGGGGTTAGAGATCAAAGGGCGATGTGTCGGCTATTATGTCGAGTTATCAGGATGCATCCCCGGAATGAATGGTAATGCGGGGCACGGCATCTTATCTCGGCCCTTGTTCTCTATTTTTCGACGGGAATCAGATAGAGCTGAATAAGATACCAGCAGATCTAGTCTAGGTCAGGATCGCTCGGCTGTGCTTTCCACACCGCTCGACAACTCACAGATTCCATCTTTCACGATTGGATGACAGTGATAGGAACACGTAAGAATCGCGCCTCCTCCGCACTCGACGGTGTTCAACGCTTGCTAGGTAACATCCAAATTGGGATGTACGGCAGCAAGAAGAACTCCAAGCTTGCTAACATCACCATTTCCTCCTGCCCAGATCTTACTTGGCAGATACATGCTTGCTTCTTACTCACACAGACGAGGACTACTTACATTGACTGAGTTGATCGACATATTCTTTGGATGCTTGAGCTAGGGAGATGTGATTTCCAAGTCGCGTACGAGTTGTCACCCTCCCTGCTTGCTCTATATCGGAATACAACCCTTTGAGTTGCGAGAACTGATGCAAACTTTGAGGTTCGAAATTCGAATAACGTGTTAATAAGACGAGCCTTACTACCACGTACCTCGACAAATGAGTAATCAGTAATTTCAGGTCCGGGTAAAGGAAGTAACCATGTAGCAAGTCTCACTCTCACTGGCCTCGCTTGGCCGCGGCTCATTGGCGCTATCACGCGATGGTGGCTAGGATGGCTTCATAGCGCCCAGCCATCGCATGAGGAAGGAACCAAGACTCGAGACCAATATCCCGACCCGTCTCGTCTCTTTTCCCCGAGGGACAAGACGCCTCTTGAGGTTCTTTTGTCAGGCGAGGCCTCTCAGCTGAAGGTCAGCAATATGGTGATTTGTTGATGTACTCCGTCACTCCCGAGAAAAGTTGAAAACCCAGTCTTGCCATGAGAAGATGTTGCCTGGCGAGACCGCAAAGGCGTACGCCCCCTGAGTGGCATGCAAATTTTGCGCGGGATGAGGATCATATCCCCTGTCCAAGATGCAGCCTAGAACTCGGTTGCAACCGATGGATGGGTGCCCAAACCTTGTCATCGTTGCACCATCGGCATCAGATCTCACGCACTGGACTGCAGCTACCGGCTATTAATGAGTTCAACGCGTGGTTTGTGGATGATCATGACAGTTCCTTACCTGCAAGGTAACAGGTTAGGTTATCATGCAACAGGATTACAAGAGAACTCTCATAATATGCCGTGAGAATGGGGCTTCGTGGTGATTATTGTGTCTATCAAGGTGACATTCGAGGAAGGAAGATTCGGGAACGATGAGAAGACTACATCATGGCGCTGAAGAAGTTACCGCAGCGTGCGAATCACGGAATGTGCACCTGCACGGCAATACATATCCTCCTGAAGCTACAGTTCTCAATCAATGCCAAGAACCACCGAAGTCTTGAATGAGGTCGGTTAGTCAGGTGTGATCTCGATGCAACTTCCCCCCCAGCGAAGGAATCATCGTATTGCCCAGCTAGGCACGACCAAGATTGGGCTTAAACAGCAATTGGGGCGACTGACCCTTTCCCTATTGGAATAGTCCTAAGTTGTGCGTATTTAAGCGGAGGAAAGTGCGACATTGATTGCATGTACATCAGGATGAGGCAGGAGACATCGATGAACGACATGAGATGAGATGAGATGAGGTTCATGACTTGGACACGCGAAGGTGACTTTGGGATGACGCTCTACCAGGAACAGCACGATTGAATCACTTTATACTGAGAGAGGATCATGACTACAGCATTCACACAATGAGATACTCATACTCATATGAGGAATAGTCATGATGTTCCTCTCGTGGACGAAGGGTAGCCGCGAGCGTGTGAGAGGTCGCCCACAAAGCTCAACCGACGCCCCATGGGATAAAAACTGGGTCCCAACGCCAAAGTTTTCCCACTTCGAGTCTTCGACATCTTGTCCTCGGATCGCGTCATCGGCCGAGTGGACCATAAACAGAAACTATGACACAGAACTTTCTGCACCAGACCACTGGGACTCGGAATGGGAAGTCCTTGTGCTTGTCCCTTGAAAGTTCGAGAGAAGAAGCTAGGGTCTTGGGGGCCATGTTTGGGGTCCGAACAGGGTCTCGAAGTCTCCAAGAAGCCGTCCAAGAGCTCCAGATGCTCACAGCTCTGTGGTCTCTCAAGTAAATCTCGCATGCGGATACTCTCGGCGCACCACTAGTCTCCAGAGCCTCCTAATCCATGGAAGGTACGATGACCTTGGGGACTTTTTTGGTTTTTTGGCTCGGCGTCATACATGGGTTCCTACGCGGCGCAACCTCAACTGCTCATCCCCAAGACGACCACCTATCCCGAGCCGATTCGACCCAGATGAACATCTCGCCACATGGCGCCAATTCGGTGTAAGTAAGACGTGATCTCCTTGGCGGGGCCAGCTCTGCGACAGACATAAAGTCTTCTGGTGGCCTTTTAGTTTCAACTTTCTCTCGGATCGTCTTCCGTTCTCCAGTCTTCCGTCTCCATCTGGTGTCTCTTCCTGGTCTCTGATCGTTTATACCCACGACGACAGGATTGATCCACCATCATCACATCGACAAGATGTCCAAGCTCTTGAACAAATTTGGCGCCTCGTCGTCGGCCACTGCCGCCGACGGTGAGCACAGCAAGCATGGTGGTCTGCCTGCCGCGACAACCTACGACAGCGAAGTTGGTGAGTCGTCATCGCAAAGTCTGGGCGCGGAGCAATCTCCGTGTGCCGCCACACAACCACCGGCATGCTAATTCATGATCCCAGGCCGCATCGAGCATGCCCGCGAAAACAAGCGAAAAATTGGTGTCACCACCGCCATCTTCTTGATCGTCAACCGTGTCGTTGGTACCGGCATTTTCGCAACACCCGGAACCATTTTTGCACTCTCGGGCAGTGTCGGTCTCTCCCTCTTCATCTGGGTTGCCGGCATGATTATCGCCCTCGCCGGTACCGCCGTCTACCTCGAATGGGGAACCGCAATTCCCAAGAACGGAGGGGAGAAGAACTATCTCGAATACGTCTTCCGCAAGCCCAAGTTCCTGACCACGGGCCTCTACACCGGGTACGTCATCCTGCTCGGCTGGGCCAGTGGAAACTCTGTCGTCTTTGGCGAGTACATTCTTCACGCCGCCGAGGTCGAGGTTGACCGCTGGAACCAGCGCGCCATTGGCCTGGCTTGCATCACCACCGCCTTCTTGATCCACGGCCTTGCCCTTAACTGGGGTCTGCGCCTTCAGAATCTCCTCGGAACCATCAAGCTGGTTATCATCGTTATCATCATCCTTTGCGGCTTCATTGCCCTCGGTGGCCACGTCAAGCTGCCCGAAGACCAAAGGCCCAAGAACTTCCAAAACGCATTCGAGGGTACTACCGGCAGCCCCTACGGTGTCGTCACTGCCCTCTACAACGTCATCTGGAGTTACATTGGATACAGCAACGCCAACTACGCCCTCAGCGAGACCAAGAACCCTGTGCGTACCCTCAAGATCGCTGCCCCTGTCGGAATTATCACCATCTCCATCCTGTACATGCTGGTCAACGTAGCCTACTTCGCCGCCGTCCCCAGAGAGGAGATCCTGGAGGGCGGTCGCCTTGTTGCGGCATCCCTTTTCCGTAACGTCATGGGCGGGACTGCCGAGCGTGGTCTTTCAGTCTTTGTCGCCCTGTCCGCCTTTGGCAACGTTCTCAGCGTCATCTTCTCCCAGGGCCGTCTTGTCCAGGAGCTTGGTCGCGAGGGTATTCTGCCTTGGTCGCGCTTCTTCGCCAGCAACAGACCCTTTAACGCTCCCTTGGCAGGTCTTTTTGAGCACTGGTTGATTTGCGTCATCACCATGCTTGCTCCTCCTCCTGGTAGGAAACCCCGAACGACATCTGTGTCATGATCCTTGTTTACTAAAACATCTGTAGGTGATGCGTACAACTTCATCCTCAACCTCATCAGTTATCCCCTCGCCATCATCAACGTCTTCGTCGCCGGCGGTCTTGCTTACCTCTACCTCAACGACAAGGAATGGAACTGGAACCCTCCCATCAGCGCCAGCTTGCCCGTCGTCATCTTCTTCATGCTCAGCAACGTCTACCTCGTCATCGCACCCTTTGTGCCCCCCGAAGAGGGCCAGAACGTCTACGAGAGCCTTCCCTACTACCTCCACTGCGTCGTCGGTATCGCCATCATCGTTGCTGGTGGTCTCTACTGGGTCGTTTGGGCCAAGATCCTGCCCAAGATTGGCAAGTACGAGTTAGTTCGCGAGACTGTTGTCGACGAGATTGATGGTTGGGAGAGAAATGTGTTCTTCCGCAGGCCTTATGGCGAGTCCGTCCCTTCGGAGCATCATGTTGGGTCGCCGGAGCCCGAGGTGGCCAAGTAAACGCCGCTTCCTGCCGGCTATGATAAAGCACCATCACTATAGATCATTTAATTATACCCTAGAAGCATAATATAATAGTTTCATGTTTTCAAGCTCGACATAAGTTTGAGGTTGAACTGCTTAGGGTTGCGCAAAGATCCAGGCCAACTATCTTGCCAGTCACAATAGCTACAAAACCGCGAACAGTAAATGTTGGTTTTCGGTTTCTGGACTATCTACTAGGTAAGAGAAATACTACACATTCCCGTTACGATAGACGATGTTAAACACTCAGATAGCACGTGCACACGGGCAAAGCAAACTACAAGACCTGGCCTGAATTCCTTCCACTCATCCTAACGCGAGGTCTGCGAAGCGATACGCACGTTATAAGTCACCGTCATTACTGTGCGTCTTTTTCGAAACGAAAGTTTTGGAATAGTTGCCTCATCCACCCACGGACCTGTCACTTATGCGGCCAGCGATTCTTTTTACGCATCAGATGTCGTCTTGTCAAATTACCAAACCTTGCTGAGTAGTGACACGTCTTGTGCACTTCAGACTTCCACACTTAGACACCTGAGCCTCCATTTCGACCACTGCATTCTCAACGACGCCCGTGGAATTCAAGCAACTTCTAAGGTTAGGGCATTGTCGTGGAAGTATGATTCCCCGCGCTGTTATCATGCAAGGGTATGGGATTCTGCATTTGGTTAGCGCGCCGAGCTGAACATTCTGTCGACAGTCACCCAATGAGACGTTACTGCCAAGCGAGGATTTATTGACAAAAGAAAGGCTTCATCCCCAAGTGAGGTCAATGCAGCCGAGGTGCAGCTTATGTAAGCTCAGCTAGAAATGTTGACTAGTGAGACAAGCGCGACATAATACATCAAGCATGGCTGTGGCATCTAGGGAGTAAAAAGTATGCGGCTGAACGCTTGATCTGCCCATGAACAACAAGACCTAGGGTGTGATCGACAACGACGGTACGGTAAGAAT
>JFFI01000985.1:0-16958 GCA_001563125.1 Colletotrichum salicis | reverse complement strand
CCAAAAAAAAAAAAAAAAAAAAAAAAAAAAACCACCCACCAAGTGGAACATCGAGCCCGTGAGCCAGCTACACGCGGCTGACCCGACGTCTCCGCAAGGCTGAACGGCCGTCACGAGACCAATCTCAGGATTTTTGGACAACGGGCGCCATGGGTCAGTGGTGGGATGCTTCAAAGATTGACGCTACTGTCACGAGACAGTTCGTCTGTCAGTACCTTCTACCAGAGGAGATTGAGCGCTTAGGCCGACCACTAGCTTTTGGTGACGGCTTGACGGATGAGACGTACTGGGACTGGATCAACAACAAAGCCAAACGCATCTTCTTGATCCTTGTCGACCTCAAGATTCCAGATCAGATCTTCGGCATCGTCGACGACTCGTGGGACGACCATGACTTACCCATTTCTTCCGAGCATGTCGAGCGGCTCAGGTTGACGGCTCAGAGGGACGACAAGATTGAACGCAAGTTTTTTAGTCGTCAGTTCACCTACTTGCTGAAGCCCTTCCAACGAGGCGACCACGTTGTCTTCAATGAGTACGAAATTGTCCCTCTCGAGGTCATCGAGCGCCGACCGGCGGGGAATACTTCGGTAGACAAGGTTGTTCTCCCCAACTGTCCCGGTACAGTCTTCTACCGACGCCGCATCCCGCTTGGGAACGGCTTCGGCCAGCTTTCCAAAGGCGAGTTCGTTGAGATCATCAACAGCATCAGAGGGATCCAGAATGACCACTTGGTATCCTACTACGCTTCATACACGCAGATCGGTGCGGCATACGTCCTATTCACGCCTGCTACCGACTCCAACCTAAAATCTTTCTTTGGCAACACGCCATCCAATTTTAAGAATCTTCCCAAGAAGGAACGGAGGCGGACGGTTATGAACTGGATCCTCTGCCTTGCCGACACCCTCGCCTACCTTCACAGCAGAAGGCTATGCCACGGGAACATCAAACCTTCATCTATACTCTTCACCAGCCAACTTCATATTTTCTACTCGGATTTCACGAGACTAAACGCCGAGGTTTTAGCCGGTTACACGGACAAGAATTCGTTCGACCGGGAGTCATACGACTATGCGGCCCCCGAGCAATGGTTTCGCCCGACAGGCGGTCCGACGAGTCCTTTGGGTCGTATGGCGACAATGGCGGTATCGACGTCTCCGGAGACGCACACCAATTTCTCCATTCCGAGAAGTGACAACCCAGGTAGCCCGAATGCGATGTTGAACATGCCCAACCCGCATCTGAACCCGCAAGCTGCCGACATCTTCTCCCTCGGCTGTGTCATGTTGGATCTGATGAGCTTCCTCGTCAAAAAGACGACAAAGAGTTTTGCCGCACATCGTGCTGCCAAGCACAAGACCCCCGGTCGCGGTGGTGCCGTGTTGGATTCGTCATTCCACAAGAACCTCGGACAGGTCGAGTCTTGGATGTCGACATTGGCAAAGGAGGCGTCAAAGAAGGTCTCCGAATCCGACGGAGGTTTCGTGTTCCGAGGCATCGTACCTCTGATGCATATTGTAGCCCGTATGCTGTCGGCGAATCCAATGGATCGGCCCTCGGCGGCCGAGGTGCAGACTCAAGTCTACCAGATGTTGACCAAATACTGCGACATCAAGGAGCCTCACTGCGTTCATCAATACGGAGGCTGGGACTTTGGCATGTCACACTTGCGCATACAGCCCATCAGCCCCAACGCCGAACTCATACCGCAGCCTATCCGACAGAACTCAATACCGCAGCTGCCGCGACGTGGCAGCGAAAGCATTGGCAGCATCAGTCCGAGAGGGTTGTCCCATTCGAGAACGAACAGCAGCGGCGGTATGTCGAATAACAGCGGGATGAGTAGTGCGGCTAGCAGCGACCAAGACCGAGACCTCGGCCCCGGATTCACTGCCATTCGGAATATACGGGTGCCACCGGTACGATCACCCGGGCCATGGGACTCGAGCCCCGGTGTTCAGGGCGGACGTAGTGACCAAGCTCCGGTGTATTGAGGACACGCATGCTCCATCGACGCGAGGCCCGCATGAAAGGGCGAGGCACGACGGCTCATGAGCGATATTCAAACTTTTTTTTCCCATTGGGTTGGCGCAGTCCCGATATCGATACCACACACAATGCCGCCTGGATTTTGCATCAGAATCTCAATGTTAGATAAACAAGGGCGGGGAATGCGCGCTCGAGTTCATGGCATGAAATGTTTTGATGGTGTTTTGTTTCTTTTGTTGCTCAGCGATACCTCTGCCGCAGTTGCCCATCGCATATAGGTCTGCACACAAAGCAAGCCCCAACCATAGTCGAAAAAAGAGAAGTCGAGATAGGAATGAAGATTCGACATTGAAATCATTTTATCCGTACGTGGTTGTAGTCATCGAATGACCAATGGTTTCTTCTTCATGGATTGACTGTTACGTACGGGGGCTTGAGCCGGGCCATCTATCTAGCAACGGGTAGGTAGTGTAGTGTGAGGAGGGTGGGGCAAAGATGGGGGAAAAATGAATAGGTAGCGAGGGGATGGAACGACCACGAGAGCGAAAGGGAGGGGGACGAAGCGGTCCCTTTTTGTACGTAACGAGTTTGCTAGCAAAGCTTTTTTTCTTGCCTAACGCTGGTCCTCTTTGATTTCAATACCGACACCCAGGATAATTTCCGCTAGTTTGCTGGTAAGAATGGCATTATTCGTGCCACCGGTTACGTGATGGAGGTGAATCCATCGAATGGGCAGTTTACATGACAAACGGAATTCCAAAGAGGCTTTTTTCCTAGCAGGGGTTGTCTGTGAGTCTGTGAGGAGTAATGAGTGAGGTGAGGCTTCCTCATCCCTTTTGGGGTGTTGGGGGCGACGGCGGCGGCGTGCCGCACGAGCTGCTTCTTGGGAACATTGCGACAGCAAATCGCATTTGGGTGGCTAAGGTGGCAGCAGCCTGGCATGCTTGTTGGTTCGTCTTGCCCACCTGCCTGACTGAGGAGGCAGGATTGGGATTGAAGCTGTTCGGGGCAGCGGGGGAATCGAATTGAACCGGACTCTTTGAGCTTTTGCTTGTGCAATGTACGGGATAGATGTGGTTTGAATGGGGTTCCGAGCTGGTTCGTGTTTATTTCGAATACATAGTATGGAGTACTCCGTACATACAGCTGTTGAACTCATCCCTGCGAAACGGATGAACCCCGCGTTTTGGAAGAGGGAACCAAAAAGATATAAGCGGGGGGGGATGGATAAACTTCATGGGTCGAGGTGGTGCGACGACGTTTCCTAGCTGCTGAGGCCCTAAGCAAGTCTTTTGGGTACAGCTGTCCGTACAGTGTAAGATACGGCTGCGTTGAATTTGCGTTCATGGTTCTCCTGAGTCTGGCATTTGAGGTTTCGTTTATGGGCGTAAGGATGATGATTACGTGCTCCTCCGAGTTGGGTTTCCGGTTCCATGTATATCCTAATGTGTAAGTCGAACATGAACTTGGACATGTTTTCCTCTTATGCTTTGCTTCTTTTCGTTGGTGATGTCGAGCTTGTTAGAGGGGTGTGTAGTACGAATTCACAGAAAAGTTTGTTCGAGTCGTCTAGCAGATGGCGTTGGATGTGATGGGAAAGTCACACAAACTAAAGGTAAACCAGGCCGAGAGCGCGAGCTTGGATTACATCGGGCTTTAGCCCTCGACGATGCGGTACTCGAAGAAGGTATGCTTCCAAGGTAATCGGTGTCCTTTTGCTGTCGGCGGCTGGTTGGCGTGGAAATGTAAGGGTCCGACTTAACATCGCTGTGGTGAACTGCGGAGAGGGAGATGAACACGGGCAATTGATACTCTCGAGGCCTTTCGTTTTCTGAATGGATTGAGTACGTGTATCTGCATTAGTTCTTCCTGTCTGCTTACTGTCCCATGGGGATTAGATCCCGCGTGGTGATTATTTCTTGTCGTTGACTAAAGGGTTTGAGGTTGTAGTAGAAATGTGTAATTCATATTGTTATCCAAAACCGTTACTCATACTTCCAAGTGCCACTGGACTTATGGGGGCAATTCGTTCTATTTTCACAGCTTTCAGCTAGCGGGAGTTAGAATAATATGAAGTTGCTCATGGTGTTCCGGGGGCAGGGTAGTTGTGCTGGCTGAAGATCTGTTCTATCATGGTCATGGGCGCGTAGATGGTGATGTGATGTTCGAGATGTGTGTAAGTCGCTCGTCCTCTCGGAAAAGCCCTGATAGTTCTCAATTCTATCGAGTCAAGAACTTTAAATGAAGTTCTTGACACTGTAATCGCTTTCAATGACATTGTACAATGAGCCCTTTAGTTCCAAGTATACCTCAGGTTCGATGTCATTGTTGAAGGCAGACGTGGGAATTGAGCGTAGACCAGAAGCTCGTTTATAAATCTTATCAGAAGAAGGAAATCTGCTAGAGTCCCTGGACAGTAATTATTCTCTAGCCCTGCAGAGGTTTGTTAGGCCTTCATACATGATAGGTCCATGCATGGTATTAGTCCAGTCTCTTCTCCGTAGACTCGTAGGTCACGACTACCTCAGGTATTCTTCAGAAATCCCTCATCCTGCAAACTTTTCACAGTGATCCCAGGCAATCCTATTCTACCGAAGAAAGTAAGATTCGGGACGGCTACGAGAAAACGACTGAAATGGAGAATAAATGAGAGGCAAATACAGCTAGACATGCCGCTGAACCAGTCAGCCCAAAGACGATGTACCTAATCTCAGCTCCGAACCTCCTCTTGGATATGTCCGACAACATCGAATTACGGCGACTTCTTGATCCGATCCTTGTTATACTAAATTAGATCCATTTTACAGTGAGATGAAGGCAATAAAGATCTCGTAACAGGGCTATTACATCTGTCGATATATCAAAACGTGGGCTACTCCTCGCTTCTCGCGACAAATTTGATGGGCCATCATGGTGGTGGGGGTAAAGTATCTTGCCACAACCTCAGCTCTAGCTACGAGGCCTCGAAGAAGGCTTCTTCAAAATCTCAAGTCTTACGCGGTGACACATCTACCAGCCCATCACAAGAACTCGTTGCCTTGATTCGAGGGGATCTCCTCCGATGAGAAGGCAACCATCGACGACGTCCGTTCCAGACGTAAGACGGCCGACTTTGACGACTTCGAAGACCTCGACAAACCTCTAGACTGGCTCTTTTGTGTAATGTCTCGTAGATGGAAAAAATTACAACGGACCCCATAAATGACATACCGATTCGCGAGAGAAGCCCGGTCGAAGGCGCCTTGCTGGCGTGACTGTAGACGTACTTCCAGCTTAGCCTAGCTGCCCTCATCACCCGGTAGACCAGGTTACGTACCTCTTTAGAGCTTTGGCAACTGCCAATGAAGGATCATCATCTGGGTCGCTACGAGGGACCCTCGACAGAGTAATAAATCTACGTCCTCAATGTCGCGGCCCGTAGAATCTTGCGAAAGCAGAACGAAACAAGCCCGGGCTCGGGGGGTTTCCCCCTCAGCTCAGCTAGTTGAAGCTTCCCGTCATCCATCTGCTCTCTGGAGACTATGCTGGCGCTTCTGTCATAATCACGATTCACCCAAAGAGTTATTGGTGGTCTAGTTGGGGGCGGCCTGCAACCTGTGACTTGGCCGGGGAGCCTACTATTTCCCTTATCTGATCATTCTCGCGGAAGTTGAAGCGAAAGAGACCACATAACACTACTTCTAGGATAGACATAGAAGGGGTTTTGCAATCCAGTCATATCCACCTAGGACACCCAAGACCATTTTCAATGACATGTCACCGCGAAAGCAGACCGATCTAGGTCTACGCGTCCAAGACCACAACCACACAAGCCGATGACCAAGTTCCTTGACAGCTAAGCACAACTCACCAAACCGAGCAGTGTCTTTTATCTCTGTATTTGATGTAGGTCCTCACAAGGCAAGCACCAAATACTGTTCACATGATGCCTTGTCTGAGAAAATCAACGGACTTACACCACACAGTGCGGACAAGCGTTGCACAGTCACCAAGACCGTGATGAGTCTGTATCCACCCTCCCTGCCTGCTAGAAGAAACCAGAAATCGATACAGTCTGGTCATATCCGCCCTTACCTCGTCCATGTCTCTAGAACTGTTATAAATTGCCCTTCTGTGGTCCAATATACGAGAATAAGAGACACAGAAGGTGTGAGAACCAATGCTTTTGTCCATCGCCTACGAGCCAGAACCACGTTGCACAGGCATCACGTCTTGTCCCTCGCTATTCGAACAGATGTCAAAGTTCGACACCATACCTTAGCCAGGAACACCCCAATACTCTCTGCTGCGACCGCTTGGTGGCTTTGCGGGAAGCAGACGTCAACCCCCGTTTCGCGTTGCCGCTGAACCAGGGGAAGGGCGATTTGATGCTCGACCAGGTAGGCAGATTCGCAAGTTGCAACCTCAGAGTTGCAGCTGGGATTCGTCGCCTGTGTGGCATGGCATGGCATGCGGGGGCCGGAAGTGGAGGTGGGTTGAGGATCTACCTCTCTGGAACATGCCGAATACGCAGGCTTCCATGTTGCATTTGGGCGAGCGACACGGCGAGAGAGAGAGAGAGAGAGAGAGAGAGAGAGAGAGAGAGAAGAGAGAGAGAGAGAGAGAGAGAGAGAGAGAGAGAGTGAGAGAGAGAGAGAGAGAGAGAGAGAGAGAGAGAGGGTTTCTGCTTCGCATAGTGTGCTCGTTGGCTGCATTTGGCTTCACCTTGGGAGATGGCCGGGAAAAGTGTGGCCACGACGTCTTCGGGGCAACGTGCCGAAGCCGTCCCAAAACCGAACTCGTCGGTGTAGAAGTGGCCGACTCCAGTAGCTTAGCTCCCCGCACCGTTGGCATCTCTTGTCGCGTTTTTCGAAGAGGATGAGGACAAAAGCCAAGCGATTCGAGTGCCGGACGATGGGATGGGATTTTGAAAGGCTAACCTAGCCTTATTTCGGAATTGAGGTGTCACTGCCCTTATCTTCGCCCAGACCGAGAGAGAAGATCGCCCGTCGCTTTTCTGATGGGCGCGCGGCGGCTGCTTGGCAATTGGCGTGCCCGTTAGACCCTTACTATTCCCCGCTGGCCTCATTGTCTGCCCATCGCATGCTGAGGGCCCTCAAGTGTCGAGCAGCAACACCCCGCCTTCGTCAATCTCTACTTCGTATGGATACCGAGCTGCTAATAGCTTTCACGGATGCCGCGGAGGCAGGCGGGAGACGGTTGAGTCGAGCTTGTCAATGAGGCGACGAGGGGTTTCCCTTCATGTTTCAGTCCATGCAGGGTGCCGGCCAACAGGGAGCATTTGTGCTGCTTGCAAATAAATGTTCTGATGACTTGCCAAACGAGATGGAAGGGCCACGGTGAGATTGTCGACAGTCGTATCAAATGCATGTCTCACTGAGACGGTCAGTTGCCGAAGGCTCGTTGCCATGGGAGCTTTCTTCCTGAACGAAACCACTTTGTCGCCGTGTTACCAAGGAGAAAGCTCCTTTGCGCTTCGCATTGCTTTCTTTCGTCGTGTTATGATTGCTCCTGTTGGATGAGCAACACGCGGCGGGGTGCGCCGCAAGTGAAATGCAAACGGTGTCACTGATGCAGCTGACGACCCATTGCATCACCTCTCTGCGGCATGCCACCTTCTTCAATGCTACGACGCACCACTTGCAACGGGCAATGGCAGAGAAAATGCGGCCAAGAGGCTCCTCGGAGGGATCCAACGACGGATTCGCCCAGGGTGTCAAAGTGCCGCAATGCAACGAAGCTGACGCCTGGGTCCACAGGTGACATCAATTCGTTCTCTGTCTGTTGCAACTTGCGAACCCTCTCCCTGAGTCCCTGCTCTTCAGATCAGTGGACTCGCGGACAAGGTGTTCCTCGAAGGAAACAGAAGCCCAGGGTTTTCACTTCTTTTTTTGCAGTGGCCGTTGCAACCCTCGCCGGATAAGGTCCACAGGCAGAGAACGTGACCGGGGGTTAAGCTTACCCTGGTTCGTGTCAACGCTTGCCTGACTGCAGGGCCAAGAGGGATTTTCAATGAGACGCTGCGATCAGAGTGTTGCGTCATACTCATTATCCGGAAGCCATTATTGCTAGGCCATCTTTTCCTGCCGTGTAGCCGCCCTCGACCTTGGGGGCTGTTGGATACACCGTGAACAGGAAATGAAGACGGGAAAAAGGCCAATTTCCAGCCGCACCCTGTAGGATGACCATCGCTAATCTAGAGAGGTATCCCCGCAAGGTGGTCTAGGCGAGCCGGTGAAGAAGCAGAGGACATTAAGCAAGTATATTGCGTCGTGGCTAGCCGTGGTGAGCTGGGGGGGGGGGATGGAGTTCTCGCCGTTGCGTCGAAAGCTTGGTGAGCAAGGACCAGCCGGCAACAAGCGGTTCGTTGGGGAGACCATAATCCCTGGCACTGGTCGTCGCAATTGGGAAGGGGCATCCAACTTGAAGATGGCAAAGGCGAGGCAAGGCAATGTGGCGAGTTGAATGCCTCGCTGTCGCCGACCTCGTTTGTCGTTGGCTGTATCCTGCCGGAGCACTAAATCTCTGGCTGACAGCCTAGTATTAGCAGCCACCCATCAGCCAGAATAGCTCGGTCCGTTTCCCGGGTGCTCGACTCATGCTCGAGTGGACGTCGTGGAGTGTGGCTACGCGAGGCTAGTGAAAGGCGACAAAAAGTGGCGGGCTATTTTTCGGGTTGGGACAGTGAAGGAGCCGGTCTGGTTGGGCAGGCGTCAAAGACGGCGTGGCCTCGGGTGGATGGCGCCATGTTGTTTGTAGTCGTGGGGGCAAAAGAAAGAAACGACGGCCGGGTTTGCTTTTGTGTCTTCATTGTCTGTAGTCTGGAGATTGAAACAAGGGCAGAGTCTAGGAGTAGTACCCGCAACTCCGTGTCGACCCTGTGAGGTTATTTCCTTGATCGATTGGGATATGCTTGTTGTATCTGTAATTGCAGTGGACTCTGGAGGCGGAGAGCGGGAGGAATCGAAGGATTCCGAAGAGCATTATCAGCCCTGGAGGAGAGATGTCATAGCTGTCAACCAAGACCAAGAAAAGACGCGTTGGCGTCTTGTAGACTCAGCCTGCTTACTGGGTGACTCCTCTTCTGGTCTTGCGTCTTGCATCACACACCCTCGTTGCCCCCAATGAGGCCGACCAACGCCGGCGGCGTCTGCAGCAGGCAGTCCATGTCGAGTCGGTTGTGTCGCGAGTGAGAAAGGCCAGGGTGTGTCGAGGCCAGTCAGAGTCAAGACTTTGTGACTCTGAACCACTCTTGGGCCGGGCGACAATCAAGATAGGCGGTCTTCACCCCTGGCCCGCCGCCAATGGCACAACATGGCGCACCTCCATTGATCCAGACCCATGCAGTCGGCCTTGTTGCTTCAAGCTTGAACTCCTGGTTCGATTTTTTCCCCCCTCGTTGCGCACCTAACGCACCCCTGCCGCCGTCGTTTCCCACCCTAGACCGGGCTCCGTGGCTCCTTGCTAGCACCAGAGCGAGCTCCAAGCTCCTCGTCCTAGGCAGTTTTCTCATCCGTTTGGCACTCCACGTGTGTGGAGAGGTGGGATGGGATTCCAAAAAGGGCAAGAGAAGGAACGATGTGACTTGTAAGAAGGCCGGCAGGGGTAAAGAAGAGAGAGGGAAAAAACTGCAGGGCCTTGTTGTTCGGAGTATCTCCCGCGTTGAGCTGCAACAGCGAGCTTGGGAGAATAAAATCGATAGCTTCCCTCCACATCCCCCCCGGCAAGGCGTTCCCATCATCTTTTTAATGCGAGGCTGTTGCTTATTCACAATACCCGCCAGGCAAACTCCCTTTCCTTCCACCTAGCTTGACGACCTTGAACACGGTTTTGCTGCCCTGTTTGGATCTTTCTGTCGTTTCTGCCCAGAACGGACGTCGGTTGCGGTGCGAGTGTGTTGCTTTGTACGACCTTGTAAATCGCGAAAGAAGGAATTGGTTGCGGTTGTGGTGCAGGACAAAAACTCGACAACATCGAAAGGAAGGAACCCGACGAATTCTGAAGACGTGCCCAGAAAGGGGCAACCACGGCCAACAGTCATTACTTTCCTCATCTGGCAGCAGCACCTGCTCTTTCAGCACTCGCCTTGCTGAGGTTTCCCGCGCCATTAATTCGATATCTTCCGTTGGAACGACCTACATCCAAACTCTCGATCCTCAACATCATCAACAGACCCCTGGTCGTCTTTTTGCTTTCTTGGGAACCGCAGCACTAAGGCATCAGCATCCTCATCATTTGTCGCATCCTCAGCATTGCTGTATTTGCTTAGTTGAAGCTTATCAGAAGAATTTCCTTGCTATTACTCCTTCATCATGCGAGTCTCCAACCTCGTCTCGGCATTATTGCTTGGCACCGCCGCAGCTGTTGCACCCATCGAGATCGTAGGCAGCAAGTTCTTCGACGAGAGCGGCAAGCAATGGTTCATGAAAGGTGCGCCAATCATCCACTGTCGTTTTGACCAGAATCCTCGGGACTGACGCAATCACAGGCATCGCATACCAATTGACACCAGGTTAGCCCAGCTTGTCTGAATGCACACTTACAAAGCCCACTGTCTAACGCAAAAGCTTGTCCAGATGACCCACTGGTTGATACTGATCAATGCACCCGCGACGCCAACCTCATGAAGACGCTGGGTACCAACGCAATCCGCGTTTATCACGTCGACTCCAGTGCAAACCACGACGGGTGCATGGCAGCCTTTGACAAGGCCGGTATCTACACCCTCATCGACTTGGACACCTTTGACTCGTACATTCTTCCTGTCAGTGCCGCTCTGTTCTGTCACATTTCCTGCCCGCGTGTCCTGACTAACAAGAGGTTCAGAATACTCCTTACTGGAACGAGACGCAGTTCAACGCGTACGCCAAGGTGATGGACAACTTTGAGAAGTACGACAACGTTCTCGGCTTCTTCATTGGCAATGAAATTATTGCCCTTCCTACTCAGTCCCAGGTCGCCCCTTTCATGAAGGCTGCCGCGCGAGATATGAAGGCCTACCGCGACAAGAAGGGTTATCGCAAGATTCCCGTCGGCTACTCCGCGGCCGACATTGCTGAATTGCGACCTATGCTTCAGGACTACCTGACTTGTGGCGGAAAGCCCGAAAACAACATTGACTTTTTTGGACTCAACTCGTACGAGTGGTGCGACCCAAACACGTACCAGACCTCAGGATACACAAACCTGCAAGCCATGGCCGAGAAGTTTCCTGTGCCCATCTTCTTCACCGAAACGGGATGCATCACCGGCCAAGGCCCGCGTACATGGGACGATCAGAACGCCATCTTCAGCCAGCCCATGGTTAATGACTGGAGTGGAGCCATGGTTTACGAATGGATCTACGAGGAGAACCGATATGGCATTGTGTCATACGGACCCGAAGTCTCAAAGACCATCACCGCTGACGACGTGTACGATGGCTTTACCCGCAAGGGCACCCCAACCCCCATATCCCCCGAGTTCCAGAATCTGCAAGCCAAATGGGCTACCATCACTCCTTCCGGAGTCGCGAAATCAAACTACAACCCGACGAGCGTTTCCACCCGCGATTGTCCCAAAGCCACGGGGGGTTGGTTGGTGGATGGAGATGTCCAACTTCCCACTCTCGGAGAGACATTTAAGGGCAGTTTTTCTTCAAGTCCGACAGCATCAGGGACTTCGGGCTCAAGCACCAGCGCTTCTGCAGCGCCCACACAATCCGCTAGTTCCTCGGCTCCCGAGAGACCTTCGGGATCTGGCACCAAGCAAATCGCCGGCATGGCTGTTGGCTTGGTTGGTGTCATGATCTTTTTCACCGTGTGGATGTAATTGACCACCAAAACTTTTCTTCTTCTGTACATTTTGTGCATTCACTTTTACGACGGATTGGATTATGGATTATACCCCATTTTGCGAATACACGGAAGCTTCGTATTGAAGCAGGGCATTTTTTTCATGGCGTTGATGACAAGAGGACGGGCGTATGGAGACTCGTTCTTAGACTTGCAAAGGGTTTGATCGACTTTGCTCTGCATTGCTGGGAAAAGAGGTGGCCTGCCGGGAGAGAAAGCTGTCACTATGGCTCCCTTGATTGTCGATTTCCTGGCAAGTGTGATGATGGGAATGGATTAATTAATAACACCCTGTCAGAGAACAAGACGGAGAGGTATTCTTGGGAGACTTTGGACAAAGGGGCCGGCAAGAGCCTCTCCCAACCCCATAGACGCCGATTTCCGATCGAATTGTGCTTGCCCGCTCCTTTCACACATCTTAAAGTTTTGACATCGACCGACTCGAGTCCGTAGTGACTGCATTTACGTGTTGCTGCCAAGCGGGGGTCTAGTACCTCAGCAAGTGATCCCCTCTGCAACTGCTTCAAAGATTCTGGGATTAAGAGGAAGGAGGTTCTCATCAGCTCAACAGTCAGTCTAGGGAAGCCTCTCCTCCGAGACTGAAGTACGTCACCATGGCTCTTTGTGGGATTCTTTGCATCTTCCATTCGTCATTGCAAACCCGTCCGAGGCTTCTAAATCATCGAGATACGCTCTATCCCAATCACTGATATCCTTCAACGAGCAACATCCCCCCAAATAGATTAACGAATTTCCAAGCTTCGACTAGCAGCGCCGGCATCATGTCTTGCACTTTCTTTAGATACAACAGCAACAGTCCCCTCCCCGAGACTATTCCCGTGACTACTCCCAAGCATGCTCCAAAAGAGACGACGCATCACGAACCCGAGAAACATCATGCAGCGGCTCAACCCCACGGCCGCACCATCCACCTGCCGAGATGGCTCACATTCAGAAACTTCGTCTACGCCATTCTTGCAATCTGGATGATCATTGGCACTGTCTTTATAGCGGACTACATACGAACCCGGACGGGGCATCAACCATTCGTTGATCATTCCGTACATGGTTCTTCGCCAGATTCCACGGTTGATGGAGATTATCAACCACAGGTATGGGTCTGATAGGCATTGGTGCTTTGTTGTAGTTGAGAGATTTGTGCTAATTCTCTTCGCGCGTCCAAGTATACTCCTCGAGCAACGATGTCTGGAAGACCCTTCACAAGGAACTCGATGGCCATAGACGTACGTACCAGCATGGCTGAATTAGATCACGCGACTCTAGAGAACGTCTTGCTGGCCATTGCCGGCACTAGTATGGCCCTTTTGGAAATGCTCCTATGAGTCTGTCTGGATCGGACCTTATGAGATGCGTCGAATAGGAGAAGGGGGTATCAGAGCATCGCTGACTTCAAACCAAGCACGACGAAGCAAGATTATAGACTGTGCTCAATCACAATTCTGTCCTGATGGATTGATCTGCTCTTTGGACGAGCAGATGGCGCGCAGTTCGAATACCACTGCGCTTGGGAGGCAGGTGAGGGAAATGGTGGCTGGACTCCATGAATCTTCGGTGACGCGGGTGTTTCTTGACAACCCAGTTTTGTCAAGTATGTTTACCGGGTAATTACTCGAAAGCCCGCTCTCTTACCGTGGCATTGAAGCATTTCAGGCTGCCGAGCACAGCTTTCAAGCACTTGATTAAGAATACCTAGAATAAGAGCGTTACTTTATGAGATAGGTTCACAGCTACGGCAATGCCGCTTCATTTCTTCTTCCGTTCCAGGCAGCCGCGTGGCATACTCGACCACAGTCTTCTTACTTCACGTGTTTGAGCGGCTGGTGCCGTAAGAGTTGGGATAGGCTAAGGAGGTTCGGAAGGAGGGGTTATAGACCAGGGAGCTACTTACCCAAATTGGAGTATGGGCACTACTTACTTTTGTCGATGTTTGAACATCACGGCAAGAAAGCAAACGTGAGACGACCAGGGGGGACTGTGGCTGAGATCCATGATCTCTGGAGCCAGTCGCAATCTAAGATCTTGCCTTTGATGGTTTGGTGATTTTCTGGTTGCCTTTCGTTTGGTGGGTGGCCTCACGTCAGACGGGCTGTCACATCACTTATAACTCATAGCACGGACTTTGTTTTTGTAGATCGAGGAGGGTTTCGTTGTAGATGGGCACGACGGGTTGCCTTATGTGAATTTCCATGGGGGTATACTTGGAGACGTGTCTACGTGTCAATGGCTTGAGTCTTTCGGTTCTTGCGATGATCCAAGGTGGAAGGTGTCATCTTGGGCTTAGTGCTTGGTGTTAAGAGAGGTGACAGGTCGGTGGTGGGTGTAGACTTGGGAGTGGGAGGGAGCCTGTCAAACTACCTTTATGCCGAGTCCTCACAGTCAAAACTGTGATCGATCGTTCGTTACCTCAGCTTGATAGGAATACATTGATACATATGCTGGTTGGTTCCGATTATGTAGTTGTTCTACTTAGTCAAGCAGTGTGTGATGAAAGTGAGGTCTGGAGGAAATTTTCGAGCACTTACACCAACGACGGGTGACGAACCAAACTCCTTTCGACAAGAGTCTGTGATGGCGTATGCACAGATCTAAAGTCCCAGCTCGACGGTCCCCTTCGTGTTCGTTGGTAAAGATTCCATTTCTACTATTGAGACTTGGACGTGACGTTATTGGGCGATATGTGAGGTTCGGTATCGCGGGCTGGGTGGGATGGTCGGGGACGTGACGAGAGTGTGGCTGTGGGTTTTGAAGGAAAACGAAAATATCAGACTGAAGGGTTTTTTTTTCCTTTCAAACTCTTGCCTTTTTAGGCAAGAGGATGCAAGAAATTGTAGAGTCTTTACATGTACCAAGGTACGGAGTAAGGCACAGCTAAACAGCCGTGGATCCGAGCGGCTGATGGGGAGTATGGGACGTTGCTCAATGTCCGAGCACAACCAAGAATGATCTGTAAATCTTTACTCTTGTTCTTTCTTTTTCTCTCCAGAATTTCCTTCCACCATTCCTTGGATCATTGTAGACCACGTATGCTGGGCGATCTGATCACCGGTTCTGCGACTGCAACCCACATATTCATGTAACCTACCTATCTGCCTCCTTGGCCGGTCAAAAAAGAGTATGGAGAAGACACAAAACAAAAACATACAACACCAGCTATTCGCTGATCGTCACCGACTCAACTACTAATCCGGCCCTCATCGGCTTGTCTATGGGAGAGCGGACGGGATCCCGAATTTTCCGATGGGTGTGGTCGTATGTGCTTGAATGTTACATGAATATCCGTTATGTCGGGTGAGCGTGAGGGTAGCTTCTTGGTGGTGGTGGTGGTGATGGTGAGAGCAGTAGCATTGACAGCAGCATCTGCCACCGTTTCTTCGTCCTTTTTTTCTCTTTTTTTTCTCGCTTTCTTCCTCTCTTGGCTTTGTTGGATGATGCGGCACATGGACGTCTGGTTCGTCCTTCTCTGCTAAAAATACTCATAGTGGAAACTGGAGTGGGATATCCCGAGCCAGAAAGTCGCGGGAACATGACTTGTTGGACTTGGCATGATAATGAAAAAGGAGCGTAACGAGGGAAGAGAACGAGAACGAGGACTCCATCTTCGCTACTCAAGCTCTTGTTTTCGAGATTCCATACGATCCATCCTTCTTTCTCTTGTCATATAGTGGTAGGTCGGTGGTTTATGCCAGCATTGCGCACATGTCAGTCGGTCGATCAATCCTGCACAAAGGCATCATCATCTGCCATGCGTTGGAGTCGCGGGGCGCGTAACTCACAAAATTCACTCTGCACAGGAATAGTGGCATAAATCTGCAGATATCAGGCAACGCGTCTGTCGAGCATACTTACACATGTAATATGCCGTGCTTTTTCGGCTGTTGTGATGACAGCATCAGCCGCAACACCAGCAGACGATCTCACCGACCCCGGGACCGGCCAACAAAAGTCTGCGGCTCATCCAATGAATGGTCAGACTGGCCCAGCTTATTCTCGGCAAGTGCCCGGCTCTGCCGTGGAGACGACGGGGTCTTGGACCGGAGCTCTCAGGAACCCTCGTCTCACGCCCCGGGGAGTGGGGGAGAGAGGGAGACGGGACAGGATGAACATTCTGAAACATAGCTTGATGCCACGCCGTGGAGCCAATCGGTGCATCCTTTCTTGCCCTTGCTTGCATCCGTTATTTCTTCCCGACACCAAGTCTCCAACTCCATCTCTTTCGTCTCCCAAGTCCCGCCTCCTCCGCCGTGCTAGTGAATCAACCTCATCACCTTTCCGCACGTTCCCTTGAAACAAGGCCAGCAGCCCCCTTCATGTCATGTGGACTCCGGCTCTCTTTTTTGACCAGGGACCGCGACGCTCTGGCCTCACCTCCTCGACGACGCTATTGTTACCCCCGTCGGGTTCTACCGGCCTCTTGTCCTTTTACACAATACATCCTCACCGGTAGTCAGAATCAGCCAAAACAGATGGGCAGACGCAGGTGCCAGTTGAATACAACACACCCCACGACAATCCTTGGAACCGCTGTCATGGGTCTGTGACCAGGGACATCCCAAGCTGACGCAGTAAACGCAGGACATGCCACTTCAAGTGACAGTGCGGGAGGGAGGGCTGCCAATACCGTCGTTCCTTTCTATGCCTATTCAGGTTGGTTCGTTTCGTTCCTCCAACTGAGCTTACACGAGGGACGAATCGAACGCTACAGCATAGGAGCAAGTTGCCTACATCAAAGTCAGATCGAGTCAAAGAGTACGCTGGCTGGTCGTTCACTTTGCAACCTTTTTACACTCCTCCGCTGGTTTGGTTGCTGTATCATTCGTTCCCTCCAAGTGGAAATCGTACCCTATATTTGCTATATCATGTCTCACTCGTTCCCTCTTCCCCGGCACGCAAACCTCCCGGGCTGGGCCTGGATCGCGCTCGCGACCTCCTGCCCTCTTTCTGTTCACCGTCCCGTCTCTTCCCATGTCAGTCTTGCGGACACACGACCCCTCCCGAGTCCCCAGAGCCCCGATACGCGAGGAGGATCATGAGGGAGAAGCGAAAGCAAGCAGGACAGAGGCATGCCCCCCCCCCGTCTTGCCGGCATCCGCCGAAGCTGATGCCTGCCCCCCC